>CAJNDT010001302.1:0-57500 GCA_905221615.1 Symbiodinium sp. CCMP2592
TACTTCGACTACCACGACGACTTCTACTATTACTACTACTACTATTACCTAAAATCAATACTACTATCCCTCTTACTCTTATTCCTATTTCCGCCAACTCCTACTCCAACTCCTACTTCTACGACTACTACCAGTACTACTACGACTACTACGACAGCCACTAGTACTACTACTAGCACTAGTAGTACTACTAGTACGACCACTACTACTACTACTACCACTACTACTACTACTACTTCTACTACTACTACTACTACTACTACTAATTCTATTATTACTACTAGTACTACTACTGGTACTACTACTAGTACTACTACTACTACTACTACTACTACTGCTACTACTACTACTACTACTACTGGTTCCATTTCCTTTCAGTATAACTACTTCAACTATTATTTAAACGAAGCATATTCCTCTACTCCTGAAGCCGCAAGAAAATATTCCAACGCATCAAATTTTCCTTGCGAAACTTGCAAACAAACCGGATTTCACATCTTCTTGACCAATCAAAAAACATAATATGTTAAGAATATTACTCATAATTCACAAAAGCTAAAATATTCTCAAATATAGTTCCTCAAAAGCTTTGCAAAATCCCATATCTTCTTCATTCTCATACTGGTTACGAGATCGAATGACTTCTTGGTCCAATCGCGGACATCATCGGCCAGCATTGAATAGTGAGCAAAAATAGAAAGTTCCGTTTATTTCTCGGTCACACAGCACAGGGCAACCGACTCAGTATCTTAACACAGCAAGCAAGGCAAAGCGGTAGCAGGGCCATGCGAAAGGTACGACGAGCTGAGTTGCGCTGGAACTTTGCAGGGTGCAAATCTTGAGCACTGAAGTTGCAATGTGAAACAAAGCTGGTGTGACCACAAGAAGCTAGTACTACATGTGAACATGTCGAAGCGAATCACAAATAGGTTGCCACCTCCTCTGTGTATATTTGGATTATCGATCATCAACTCTTGGTGGCGGTGGTGCTTGATCCAGCCTCCTTGTTACCGTGCTCAATGAACCTGATCTGATGTTGTTTGGTGCGTGAGGGTTTGGTATCGATAATACAGTATTTGATGCTCACCTCCCCGAGCTTAATGATGTTGTGGTTGCCTCGTAGATCGTGGTACCCGTGATTGTCACTTGTTTACCCTCTCGCTCACTCCGTTCCAATGCAGGAACGCTCGCAACAGCTTGTTAGAGCTCAGCAAATGGTCTGCGCAGGGCGAATGGCTCAAGTCTGCTAGGGTCGAAAGCAGGAATTGAGCCACATAATTGCGTTTGAAGCGAACTACTTGTGAGACAAGATAGTACGGTCCGCCAAGCGGCGGCGCATGGTACGGTCTGGTGCACAAAGTCGGCCCATACTCTATGTGCATGGGCTAACCATGACATTGTGCTCATAGCTCTTATTGCGACACCTATCGAATTGGTCTGGGCTGGGAGATCCGGTCGCATCTAGAATATCGCATTTGCAAAGAGTAGCACTCGAATTTCAGGTCGCTGTGATCAATCATTCAATGTGTTATGCACTGGTTCTGCAATTGCACTTTCTCTCTGGATGAAACGATTGGTGCGAAGGAGTCCTATCAAGGCCGGACCAGCAAGTCAAAATGATTGCCGGTTCACAGCAAGCATATGGGGCCTGCCGCTGCATCATCCGCATTGGCCCTTTCTCACCCACTTTCTTGCCAAATGCAAACTTTCCGACCGGCTTCTTGGGCGTATACATCTACGGAAATGTCGCGCATACGGCAGAAGGGGGAAACATTGGCAAGGGTCCCGTATATACCGGATTTCTTTGTCCAGGACCAATATTCATGCCAGGAGAAATGTTGCCCATAAGTCTCCACCCAAGCAGGGTCGTCCTGTATTTCCTTAGGCTGCCGAGCATGCACTTTTACTCTCAGCTGACTCAGCTGCAAACGTCTGAAAATACATGCACAAGCCTTTGCACGTGCAATTAATCTTGATGAGCGTCCCACGCCAAGGATTGCGTGACCTGGTTGAACCGCTCTTGGGGGAGGGAGTCTGTCCAACTGCGCATAGCGTCAAAGACATCCTCCCTGAGCTCTTGCACCGCGGGCATAAGGTCCTGTCCCTCTTATATGGTAAAAGAGGGTATGCTTCCTTATCCAACTCGAAATTTCTTAACACCAAGCATGAAGTCTGCCACGTGGTACTCCAGAACGGATCTGTATGCCGAGGAGAAGGGCGCGGTAAAGGCAAGCACCGTCGCCGGTGATGGGAAGGACCTCGAAATCCATATTTCCGGCTTGGTGCTTGTCTGGCTTCTCGGGCTCAAAGAAATCGGCGAAGGGATCCTAGGATAATCTGATAGAATAGAATAAATCGGCTTCGATAGGCATAGAAGATCCATAAAATAAAGCTAGAAATCAAGAAAACAAACTAAAATGTTAGAAAAAGAATAAAATGACCAAAAATCTGCAAAAATTGAAAACCTCGCAACGGCGCTTTAAGCTTTTCTAATTGAAATATCAGAAAAGCTGTAGTTTTCCAAAGCCAATTAACTGAACCAAAGCTATAAGTGCAAATAAATATCAACTATAGACATATCAGAAAGCCCTTCATATTTCGTATCCTATAACTTAAATATCCTTTCGAAATGGGATCCTGCATCGATTATAAAATCTTAACAAATTCGCCCATTTCATCTTAGAAATATCATATCATTTCTTTGGGTAGCTATTACATTCGAAACCGATGCTTTAAGACGAGATATATGAATCGAGTTCATCCGTATGAAAGAAAACTTAGATATACAAATATAGGAAATATGCACGTCGTAGATTAAACGGCCAAATCAAAACGCTGCGATTTGGGATCGCAAATGGGAACACAACACGTGCGATTTGGCTTTTCAATGCCAAATCGCTGCTTATGTTGTTTTAGATGAGAACTCGGTTTAATGATTTTCGCAGGTTTTGGAAAACTCATTTAGTCTAGTTACGCCCTACGAAGTTGCCCACTAATTATTTGAGAAATTCAATTTCAGGTTTTGGGAAAGCCTCAAACATCTGGCGGGTTTGCCCTACTCAACAATATTCAACAAGAACTTAGAACTTAGCGGTGATATACTACAGGACTCTGCGCGAGAGCATGTGGTCTCGTTGTAACGAAATAAAAGTCCTATCCTCCAATACACATCGTCGTCGGGGGTTTGGGTCCTGACCCCTCAAAAGGAATTTGGGACCATTCGGGTCCTATCCTCTTTCAAAGTCGTCGTCGGGGGTTTGGGTCCTGCTCCCTTAGAAGGATTTGGGTCCTGTCCTTGCCAACTGCGGTCTCTTAGCCACCATTGGGGTCGGGTCCTGCCCCTCAGAGGATGAGGGTCCTGTCCTCTTCTCGCGCCGTCGTCAGGGGGCCTGTAATTTCTGTCAAACCGCAATGATTTTTGACGAACCCCACAAAACTATTTAGCCACAGCTGGAGTGGAGCTGGACTACGACGTCTTCTCCAGGAGGTCCGGCCCTCAGTCTCTAGCAGAAAGGAAACTTCGCAAAAGTCTTCTTCGACAGCTACCCAAAAGCTACCGTGCAACGTGGCAGGGTTGTCGGGCAAAACGTCATGAGATTCAGCAGCTCATGACTAATAATCTTGCGAAGTCTCTCTTTCTCTGCCAGAGACTGAGGTCCGGACCTCCGGGAGAAGACGTCGTAGTCCAGCTCCACTCCAGCCATGGCTCAATGATTTTGTGGGGTTCGTCAAAAATCATTGCGGTTTGAGAGAAATTACAATCTCAGCTCCAGTGGATCTGAAGTTGAAATACCCGCATCAGTCCTCATCGGTTCATTCAAGCACGTCGGTCATTGCAAGAGTCTACCGGTTATTTGAAGTCTCAACGGTTATGTTCAAAATCAAATCGGCAAGTCCTACTTAGCTACTCCTTACTTTCTGTACATGCCCATCCAAATCGCTGCGATTCGGCTGAACCACAACGCGGCGATGTGACAACGCCGCGATTCTAACATCGAAGAATATGCATATACGTATATTCCACGTCGCGATTTGGGGGTCTCCGACAATAAAGGGTACCTTACTTGGGGTCCTTATATTCATAACTACTAGGGTCCCCTGTTTTCGGAAACTCTCAAAACCCAAAACCCTTATGGAGCCCGTTGAAGGAACCCCTGTAGTACTCTTATAGTAACCCTTTAAAGGAACCCTAAGGCACCCCCCTTTTTTCAGGGGTAGCTGCTAAGTTTCTTCGAAGCCGATGCCGTAGATCCAAGAGCCTCGAAGACCTCTGTGAGAGCCGGAGCCAGAGAGCCCAATACCCCTTAATTAAGGAATATGGCTTAAATTATCTAGGGCTTCATATTATGATTTAAGCCATATTCCTTAGTTAAGGGGTATTGTGCTCTCTGGGGAGCTGCAGCTACAGCTGGAGATACAGGCATAGCTATCGACCTAACTTAAGAAACAGGTACAGATAAAGATGTAGATATAGATATAGGGAAAGATTTAGATATAGGTATAGGTAAAGATATAGGTAAAACGTAGATATAGATATAGATGTAGATATAGATATCGATACGGATATGGACAAAGATACAGATACAGGAACAGGTGCAGCTAAAGATACAAACACAGATGTTTGTACATATATATATATATATGTATATATGTATACATACAGGTGTTGATATAAATTTGGATGTAGATATAGTTACAGACACAGATAGACATATACGTATGTATATAGGTTTTGATATATGTATAGAAGACTATATATATGCATATATATATATATGTGTATATCGATGTAGATATAGATACAGACATGGATTCGGATCACCGAAGATGTAGATTTCGAGTTGGGTACGCATAGGTATAAGTATAACTATAGTTAGAGATGTTGAAATGTTCAAAAGATACAAAGATGCCGCCAGACAGAGAAATCGTCATTAGCTATGCCTACCGGAATCGGCAAAGGTACAGGTATAGATACGGATCCAATTGCGATCCCGGTGTCAAAACCGATAGGCATGACGTAGATATAGGTATGGCGTAGTGACGGTTGAAAAGTAAGTTAATGTAAGGATATGTAGACATGTAAATATAAAGACATATGTATACCCACTGAAAGCCTATATACCGATAAAAAATGCATGAATCTATCGATGTAGACATAGATGCAGATCTATAGTCTTAAAGGTACACCGATGTGTAGATTTGTACAGGTGTATAGATGCACAGACCTACAGAACCCTACAAATGTACAGATTATGGATTTTGAGAAATATAGATATATAGATGTAGTGTATAAAATACAAACATAGATCAATACAGGTGCAGAGATCGATTGAGATGGAGACAGGTACAGGTGTAGGGCGAGGTCGAGGCATAGCTGCAGGTATAGACAGAAATATTGTCATAGATACATGTATTTGACCTGGTTGGTTCTTTAACCAATTTTCTGTTTGTGTGCTTTTGGCTTACTGGGTGATGCTGTCATTTATGCTTGTGACTTTCTGTATAGCTCTGATTTTCGCGGTGGTTGTGCGGACAGTTCTCGGAGACTAAGGTCTTGGTTTAGCTTCAGAGAAAAGCCCAATTATATAAAACCTAAACCTAAACTCGAAACCCTTAACTTTTTAAATGTAAACCTTGAATCGAAAACCCTAAGCTTTCAACCCCGAGGGACTTGAGAGGTCCAGCGAAGCCGTGCAGAGCGACGGATTTAGGATTTTTAAGGGTTTACCGTTTCAAGGTTGCGGGTTTTAGGCTTAGGGTAAGAGGGTTTCGGGATTCGGTTTCGGTTTTACGGGTTTAGTGTTTAGGGGTCTGGGGTGTGGGGGTTTAGTGAGTTTAGTGTGTGGGTGGGAGGGGTTTTCTGGGCACAGACAAGTCCGCTAAAATCACATGTCAGTAGGCGATAATTATCGCAACGAGCCCAAAGGCGTTTCTAGCCTTGTGCTTACCTCAACCCTAAACCCTCATATGCGGGGGTCTGAATATACTACAGCATATTTTTTTGAGGGGGACTGCTAGGGGATACTCCGAACTCGAACTCCTAACCCCTTAAACCCAACACCGGATATTCAAAAGCCATGCGGAATCCATAACACCCCAAACTCTTAGAGGGGGCCCTCTCATAGAACCCTATACAGTAACCCTGGGCATCAAAATAGCCCAAAAGTCTTAATTCTATAGTATGGTCTTCGGCCCCAGAAGCCTCAATAGATGAGTCCTTAGATCCCCAGGGGAATTACCCTTCAACCTCAAATTAAGCCATCCAGGAGCATTGCTCGGTGGTCTTGCGGGGAATGTTCACCAAAGCCCCGCCATACGCAGCGGAGCCTCGGAGTTCTAATAAGGACCCCTAGGTAGAAACCCTTCATACAGCCATGATATACCCATCATATAGCCCATTATAGGGTAGGGGTCCCCATTAAGGGTCCCTCCTTTTCCCCTAAACCCCCTAAACCCCTAAACCCTGAACCCAAGTTCGCTCAAAGTTCCCAGACTTGGCTTCTTTTTCACGCTCTTCTACAGGTTCCTTTAGGAGATACTAATTTAAGAAAGACTAAACGAAATCTATAAGGGTTCCTTTTCTACCAGGGGTCCTTGAAGGGTTGTTATATATAAAGGTACTGTAAGGGTACTATTATTGGTGGTTTAGGGATTAGGGTTCTGTAAGGATGCCTTTAATGGCTTTTTGTGAGGCTCCATCGGAGTTCTATAATTACGATACGTTGACGGGGTTTGTAAGGGTTTTGCAAAGGGGTTCCCACAAAGGTTCTCTAAGGGTTTAGGGTTCTGTGGTTCAACGGTGGGCTACGAAGGAAACCTATTAAAAACTATATCATCATTATTAAATGCCACCTTAGCTTAGAGGGCCAGTATACTGCGAATGCGCCCTGTATTGAGCCTCCCGAACCAAAGATCCTTGCAACAGTTCAAAGATTTCTTCTTGATGTGGATCATTGCACATCCCTGCAAAGTTTCAGGAGTACTGTAGCCTGAAACTCCCAAAAGGTCCTAAGTAATGTTACGAGGGATAATTCCCCAAATCATCGTAGTGATTCCGAATCTAGAACCCCCCACATCCTACTATATAGGTACTTCGGACCCTTAGACCCGAAAGCCCTGAACCCTAAACCCCTCAACCCTAAACCCCTCCCTTAAACCCGAATCTCTGAGCCTATACCCCTAAACTCTAAACCCCAAAGCCTAAAAAACACAAACCCCTTGCTGATCATATAAACCCCCTCATAATGAAGCCCAATAAGGTAGGGATATCGCTATAAAGTGCTTATGGTTATGTGCTTTTTGGGTCCTAACTTGCTGATCCAGGCAAACGGCCCCATGTCACCAGGGTCCCATCGGCGCGGACTGCCACAAATGCGCCCGCGGAGGGGTAAAGCTCCTCTTTCGGCTTTAGGGTTTAGGGGCTTTAGGGGTTCAGGGGTGTCGGGGTTTAGGGGTGTAGGGGTTTAGGGGTGTCGGGGTTTAGGGGTGTAGGGGTCTAGGGGTGTAGGGTTTAGGGTCTAAGGTTTTAGGGCTTTAGGGGTTTAGGGTTTAGACGTTTATTGCTTTAGGGGTTTAGGGTTTAAGGGTTTATAGGGCTTAGGGGGTTTAGTCTAGTTCAGTGCTTAGGAGCCAGGGCCCGGGGTCTACGGACTACTCTTCGATTTTACTTCCTTTCCTTGTGCTCTTTCCAGGGATGCCCCTGAAATGAGGGTGTGATTTCCCCGAAACCACCTTCGTCGTAGCACTCTTGGGGCCAGGGGGTAAAGCTTGGGGGTGCGGGGGTCGGTCCTAAATCTAAAACCCTTCGGATTTAGAGTTTGTATGTACAAGGTTCCGAGTTTGGGGTTTTGAAGGTTTGCGTTCAACCTCAAGCTACCTTGCACCTAGAAATTCGCGACTTTCAAACGAAAGGGTTTAGGCTACGGCAAAAGCCCCAAGTGATATAATTTCAATGAACCCCCTCCCCCCCGGGCAAAAAACCCAAGAGTGTCCTCGCCAGTTTTAGGGTTTTAGGGTCGGCTTAGGGTATCGGAACTAAAGTAGCCTCTTTTTCTTAGGTGCCGAGTTCATAAGCCAAAAAAAGTTTAAACTTTCAGTTTTAAGAGGGTTTCACTATCCCAAAAAGTTTAAAGTTCATAAACTCAGCTACTAAGTTTTGGGAACCTGGAAGGAACCCTGAACCCTGAAACCCAACCCTGTAATCCTTGTGGGAACCTTAAAGGAGCCCTAGAACTGGAATGCTACTTTACGTAAAGTTTCAGGCCCAGCCCCCCACACTCTGAACTACGGATCCTGCATTACCCATAATAAAGAATTTACCATAATTCCCATAGTTTCGGGTCCTTCATGCAGGATTTATATCATCAACAGTAGTTCGTGGTTATTCGGCATATGTACCCACAGCTACGTAAAATCTTACCCAACTATGGTAAACGTAAAAACAACTCTCCTCAATACTGAAATTAAGGAAGATTCCTTAAACTATATAGGGAACCCTAAGCATAAGATCTAAGGTATATTCCTTAAGTAAGGAACTGTTTTGGGCCCTTAGGGGAGCTCCACTAAGTCCCCTGCCCCTCCAAGTACAGTTTATCTAATATACCTACGTATTGAAGCGCCTACCCATAGGCCCCATGGTAGTGCCCTTTTACTCTCTTCTTCAACAACCGGGCCGCAAAAAGTTCAGACTTTCCAAGATATATAGAGCTAATATGTAAGAGCGAAAAGTTTAAAGTCCCCGTTCGCTATCTAAGTTTAATCCAAGTGTAAAAGGAAGGACCCTTCATAAGGACCCCTGTAGCTATTATATATCCATTACATAGCCCCACTATAGGCTAGGGGTCCCCATTAAGGGTCCCACCTTTTCCCCTTTGACTTAAGGTTCAGATTTAGAATCCCATAAGGGTAATCCCAAGAAGGGAGCTCCTCGACCTCCTGAAGCTGGTCCTCTGCGCTGCTGCGGTCGCCGCCATGACCCGGATCTCCCCAGCAGACCACGCGACCATCCAGACCTGGGCGTGTAGGGTTTAGGGGTTTAGGGGTGTAGGGGTTTAGGGGTTTAGGGGTGTAGGGGTTTAGGGGTGTAGGGGTTTAGGGGTTTACAGGTGTAGGGGGTTTAGGTTTTAGAGGTTTAGGGTTTATAGGGGTTTAGGAGCTGTTGTTAAGGTTGGAGCTTACGCTTTAAGACGTTGAGTTACTACAACTTGGAGTTCCGTTTTAAATTCTATTTAGAATCTAGAATGGTCTAGGGCCTGGGGTTGTTACGGAGTTTAAATGGTGTCATGACGGATCACAAATACGCCTATCATGATTACTTAAATCCAACCTCCTTAACACTAGACCTAAGAGTAACCCAGGAATAAAAAGGGTGCCCTTTTTGGGTTAAAGCAGGTTATAAGGGAACCTAAACCCTCAAAAAGGGAATAAGAGCCTACTCTAGGTCCTAGTACCCTTAATGGGGACCCCTGCCCTATAATGGGCTAGTTTAATGGGCATATAATATATTAAGGGTATATACCTAGGGGTACTTATTAAGGGTCCCTCCTTTTACCCTTGGATCCTTAACAAGATGATGGGAGGGCAAAAGGGGGGTTTAAGATTCTTGGGGTAGGGATTCCAAAATGTGAACCCTATTATGGGAACCCTAATCCCCTACTAAACCCCCATAGGCTAAAACCCCTTTTGGCCTCCTATGATACCCTTATAGATCCCTTCAAAGGAACCCCTATAGATCCCTTTAAAGGAACCCCTATAGATCCCTTTAAGGAGCCCTTTAAGAACCCTTACTATGCCTCCTATGACAAGAGCCAAGAGGCGCAGTGCTGCGAAGGCCGTGGCGGAAGCGCGAACCGATCGAACGTCTCGCAGCTGTCCCTCCACAGGGCCGTGGTCACCTGATTTGGGAGTTTCCGAAAATTAGGGCTACCCTAAACGCTAAACCCCGAACCAACCGAAAGACGCTATAAAGTCTTATGATAAGGATCCTCCTATTTAGGGGTGGTCACCTGATTTGCAGTTACCCGAGGCTTAGGGATTAGCGTCCAACGCATGTTGCACACCCGGTTCGTTTGTAATTAAACCGCTCCGGAAGGCCCTCGGTGAAGAACTGGTATGATAACAACAGCCGCACATGAAAGAGCCGGAAGAGCACAGATACAGATGTCGACGTGTGATTTGGGCACATACTCACTGGCCCAAAGGGCTTCGTAGCTAAGGTTAGGGTTCTAAGTCCCCTTTTCTCAGCCCTACCCTGCTGGGCAGTCCCCTACATGGAGTTATCCTAACCCTAACCTGACTCGTAACCTCACTTGCTAAGTCCCTTGGGGCTTTCAGTAGTTCGGGCCAGCTTCAAGATGACATATAGGAACCTGATTTAGAAACCCATGGTTTTCAGTTGGGGTTGTCTATAACTCGAACATATTCGGTTAGAGGGCCAAGGATTCTTAATCAGGTTCCTGCAGTTCTCCTTCCAGTTCTTCATGTCGGGATTCTTTGAGTAAGTCTCCAAGATCCTAAGTGTTCACCGATTGAGGCTGAACCACTAACCCACGAACCCTCACAAGCTAGACCCGTAAACCCTCAAAGGCTAAAATCAATCTAAAACCGTTGCATAAAGGACCACTGCAATCAACCTTTGTGAGGAACCCATTAACAGAACCCTCGCAGGAAGTTAGAAACCCTGACAGGAACCCTTTAGAAGCATTTAGTAGGAGGTGTCCCGGGCCAGGACCCCGCGCAAGCCTCCACGGCCAGCATCGCCCCAACCTCTGGGTTGCATGGTCCAGGAAGGGGAAGGGGCTTAAAGAGGCTCTAAAAAAAGGTTCTCTGAGGACCAAACACTGAACCCTAAAACCGGGAAGCAAGGTTTGGGGTTAAAGCTTGAGGATCAGGGGTTCCGAATTTCTTAAAACAAAATAGGGCGTAAGCTTCAGAGCTTTAGTTTAGCATCTAAAGTTCGGAGAATCTTGGGGAAAAGCGTCCAAAGTTTAAGGTTCCAAGTTTCAGGGTTGATGGGCTTGGATTCAGAGTTTTAAGTTTTACCTTAACCCCAAACCACCTACCTTCTTAGGAACTCATATAAATTAATAAGGAACTCTAGAACTTTAGGTTTTGGGGGTCTGGGTATGGTTCCGGCATTGCCATCAAAGGACTCACCACGCGACCATCCGCCCGAAGCGCTGCGAAGGCGTCGCAAGCACAAGCGACCTCCTCCGTGCGTATCCAACTCATACCTCCCTAAGGGTCCATGAATACAGAGTAAATACAACTCATACCTGGCTACGTTGGTATAGGCTTAGACCCTATTACTAGACCCTGTAGGGTTTAGGGCCTAAGAAGCCTTGAGTCTACGTGAAGTTTATGATTGAGCGTTTCAGGCTTGCGGTTTGGATTCTTCATCAAGATGAAGCATCAATAATTAGAGTAGGGTCTTCGGATACGATCAATCGAATTATGATCAGATGTTCAGGCGGGGTTCCTTCATGGGGCATCTGAATACTTTGGGTGCGTTTTGGTGTTGAAATAATTTCTGAACCTATCACCTGCATCACTACATGTAACCCTGAACCAAAGTCAAACCGGAAAGCGCCGAATCTGCAGCCCTGGGTCCTGAACGTCAAACAGCTCGCTCTGTACCTGGGTCTAAACCTAAGAGTAGCCTAGGAACAAAAACAGTGCCCTTTTTGGGTTGAAGGGGGGTATAATTGAACCCAAACCCTCAAAAAGGGAACAAGGGCCTACTCTGGGTCCTAGGGTTGAAGGTGCAGGGGCTTGGGGGCTTCAGGGGTGAGATGGCTTTGAGGGTCAGCTTTGACATGCAGGGTTGTGAGTTTTAGGCTTCGGCGCTTAGGGGCTCTCGGGCCTAAGTATGAGATTTCAGGTTCCAAGAAAACTGGTGAGAGTGGTCAAACTATTCAATGCAAAGTCGTGTAAACCCTGAACCTCAATCCGAAAGCCTAAACCTCCAGACCCCCAACTATATACCCTCTACTATACCCCACATACCCAGAATTCAGAATTGTAAGAGCTCCATTAACGGGCCACTGGGGGGCCCTGGCAAGCAAAAACAAGAAACCCGAACCCGGCTCCGACCCCTGGCCTTTCCAGTGTCTCCGCCACTGTCCGCGTCCCCCCAGGCAACCACAGTACCGTCAACTCGAACGGCTGCAAAGGCCTTTGATGCAAGATTTCTATGGTCGCTAAACCTGCGGGCTCTGATTCCCTAATGCCTAAACCCTCACGAAAGAAACGAACAGAAACTACATGCTTTTGTCTACCCTGAAGACCCCAAATTCGAAATCGTCCCAAACCCTAAACCCTAAACTCTACACCCTAAACTCTAGAAGCCCTAAACCCTAAACTCTCAAGACAGGAATAAATAGAAATTGCTTGTCTTTGTTTGTAACCACAGCCACGGCCCAGCAGTTGGTTTCAATAACAGAGCAAGTGTATCGATAAACCAATTTCTACAGAACCCTCACAGCCCCCAAATTTGGTTTTTTGGCCTTTTCCAGACCCCCTCCAAGCCCTCAAATTTTGCTTTTTGGCCTTCTCTAGACCCCCTCCAAGCCACCAAATTTGGCTTTTTGCCTTTTCCAGACCTCCTCTACGCCCCAAAATTTGGCTTTTTACCTTTTCCAACCCCCGCTCCAAGCCCCCCACTTTGTTTTTCCTTGCCTTCTCCACGCCCCAAAATTTGCTGTTTTGGCCTTCCCTCCAGCCCCAAGTTTGGCTTTTTGGCCTTCTCCATCCAGGCGTGCTCCGGCCCTTTCCAGACCCCCTTTCTGGCCTTGTCCCAACCCCTTCCCAACCTTCTTTTACCGGCTCAAAACCCGCCCAGCCCGCAGCCCGATTAATTCCTAACCAGTTGCAATCACAAATCGGAATGGGAAAATCAACGCAAACGCTTCTGAAGCTGCTTCGACGACTTCGAAGGTGATGTTCTGCGAAGGCACACGGGGCAGCCGGTCAGCTTCTCTGTGCCCCGGTTCCTGCAAAGGCCACGTGATTAATGAATCCAAGTCCTGCATACCCGTACGTTAGATCGCTTAGAGTTTGGTCACATGCATGCAGCAGAGCATCGGCGCTCCTGGCACGCCTTCACCGCCCTGTCCAGGGATTGCTGCGTTGTTTTTCGACACTTGGTCAAAACGCGCGCCAAGACCTCGTGAGGCCCCTCACCTGCGCGCATGGATTGTAATCCCACTCTCCTGCAAAAGGCCACACGGTTATCTGAGGCACACACGCAGCTCTTTCGGGGCGCAGCAGACACGAAGGCGGAGCGTGGAAGGCAGCGATGCTGTGAAGCCTGACGTGTTGTCTGTCTTGCAGGCAGGCATGCGTGAAGCGCAGCACGACGCACAAGCACCATGGCCTGGTGGATGCCGGCTTTGGTCAGACCGCTGGCACAGATCGAAGCCCAGCGCGGGCATCTCTGCCAGGCTTGCCACTTTGACCTGTCAGCCACGCGTCGCTAGCAGCGCAAACGTAGACACGCTCCGAGCACTAAGCGTGGAGCAGCTCCTTCATCTTGCAGCTGCTCTCAGGGATGACGACACGGTCATCGGCAAGCCGAGCGCTGATCATCAGCATGCCTTTTACCTGCAAGCATAACAAATACTCAATTTGGTAACACAACTGGTCATGCTAGCGCTGCTGGTAACTATAGAGAATAAGCTAGAAATACTACGCCAGGCACACCCACCGCAGACTGCGCAAAACTGAGTCTGCGACAAGCAAGATGCTGTCCTCGTGGCGAAGGAAGCCGCGGCATTGGGCTGCCGAGTAGAGGCGGGCCCCCTCTTTAAGAAGGCCCAGCCTGAGGAACACTGTGGAACAACCACAATCAGAAATGCACAAAACATCGCGCGCCTCTTGGCAACCCCACATCCAATCAGGATGAAGCCATCCAATCGGTCCACTCTCTTCTGGCATGGAACAGCGGAGAGCAGAAGGGCAAACCACAGCACAGGCACGTGCGTTACGAAGCAGCGCCTTGTTTCTGCACTTGTGACGCGGCTTGTACTCAACTGCGAAGCCATCGACGGGGATAGTACCCCCAGGGCTTGGCGTCGCAAGCAATGGCATGCGAGCATTGGCCTATGAGAGAGAAGCGTCCATGGACGTGCTCACAGGAAAACGAGCAAGCGAAACCCAGCCTGCTCCTTGGTTTTTGCTCCGCGCAAAACGAAGGAGGCCGAAGGGGACGTATGCAGCGGCGCGTCAGCATAGTACATGCTTTCGTCGTGCCGGCCATAGATGGCGTGCAAAGTGGGCGGGTGACCTCAGCATGAAATTGCGTCGCACTGCTAAAGATCGGAAAGCTGAGTCATAATAACAAACCAAACAAGTGTGGCTGCCGACTGCTGAAGCACTGCCCCCTTGCGTCAGCTTGACAAGGGTGGAAGGGTACGGCAGCTGTTGACGGCCCTGGCCAGCCTGCTGCGATTTGAAACGCGGTACTTTGTCTTGCAAACGTCGAACTGAGTTGCACGTGTCAGATGCGAGACCCCTGCCGTCTTCTTTTGCTTCTTCTTGTCACCGCCGGTGCCGAAGTCCACACGGTACAGTTCGCCACGAAATTCTCGGGACAAGCCTTGGCACGCAAGCAGCAACGCGAGATAGCTTTAAGTTCACTCAGCCAGGGCATCCAGCAAATTAATCTTTGCAGAGACACGGCTGGGATCGCACTTCTGCGGCAAAACCATCTTCCACCCTCGCTCCAGAAAGACCTGACAAAGCAAGTACATGGCTTCACGCAGCAACAACTGCCGCCGCTAGTCGAGGCCTTCACATTCCGTAAAGCCCCGGTTGCCTCTAAATATGAAGTGAGTAGCCAAATTATACCTAAATACCGCCACCACCACTTATCGCCAACAGCAACAACGACAATGCCAGCCACAACCACAACCACGACCACGACCACGACCACAACCACGACCACAACCACAACCACGACCACAGTAACAGCAACAGCGACAGCAATCACAACAATAACAGCAACAACAACAGCAGCAGCAACAGCAACAGCAACAACGACAGCGACAGCAACCACAACAACAACAACAACAGCAACAGCAACAGCAACAGCAACAGCAACAGCACAGCAACAGCGACAGCAGCAACAACCACAACAACAACAGCAGCAGCACCCAGCCCCAACCACTCCCCACAAGCCCCCCCCAGCCCCCCCAGCAGTCCCAGCCCCACCCCAACCAGCCCACTCCCTCAAAACACCAAAGCAGAAAAAAACCGTCAAAACCCGCTCAAGAACCCCACCCACCCCAGCCCCCATCCCCGCCCAACCCGGACCCCAGCCCAGCCCACCCCCAAAATCAAAACGTCAAAACCAGCGCTCTCCCCCCCCACACAGCCCCGATCCCGGAAAAGATAGCCAAAACATACGGAATTGTGGCTTGTTGTTCGGGTCTTAGGAGCCGCCCCGCTAGATGTTTTTTCATCTGGTCTCTCAAAGCATCCAGAAGTAGCAGAAACATACGTAGTTTTCCATTGCTAGGCTTTTTCTGATGATTCGGCTGATTTTCAACACGCTTGGGAACCGCAGACTCGCGAATTTCAGTGTTGGGTATTCTCAACCGAAAACGAACCGAGCCATCAGTGTTTTCGTGTATGTTTTAGATTTGGGGAACCCTAAAAGCAAGTTCCAATGACTTGTGAGCATTTCGTGTGCCTGCCTGAAAGCACCAAAGAGTAACGAAGACACATGCATTCCGATTTGTTTTGCGAGTCTGAGGAGCCAACGGCGTGCGAAAATCCAATCTGGATGTTCATCAGTTTGGGCATCCTCGGAACACCTGAAATGAACGAAATCATAGGCATTTCGATTTTTCTGGTTTCAGGAACCCTTAATGGCAACTTTGAGTGATTTTTGAGCATCTCGTGGTTCCGACAGCCAAATCGGACCTATGTTTCGGGTCCGAGAACCAGCAAGTGTCAAGTCTGGCTGAGTTTGGAGCAATGTCGGGCTCATCCAAGAAAAAAGTATCCAAAACCTAACCCAAAAACCCTAAACCGCCTAAACCCCTAAACCCTGAACCCTAAACCCCCAAAACATAGATGCTTTTGGTCGAGCTGGGCCTTCGGCGCAGGGTTAGGCGAACTTTTCGAAGCGCTTGTCTCAGTGATCCCTTGTTTAGGGTTTAGGGTTTAGGGGCAACTATAGATTTTCAACGCTTTCGATCGTTTTCGGTATATATATATATATATATATATATATATATATATCGACTTATGACTTGTCGGCATGTCGCCTTCCGTTATAGTTGTCGTCGCAGTTTTGACTAGGTTAGATTTGGGCTGTGCGTTTCGACTTTTCGCGTCTTGCCGGACTTTTCAACTTTTCGCGGCTTTCCGACTTTTCGTTTTGTGTTGTAGTGTTTTTGAGTTTTGGCTGTTGCTTCTTGACGTTTCGCCTTCTCGGGCTTTCTGTTTCTTCGCGCTTTGGTCTTTATCCAATGCCTTAGAAGGGGCCCCCACCCTGTAATAGTGACTACTAGTATAAGGATTATATTAGGGCCCTATTATATTCCTATTATACCACTTTTACAGGGTGGGGGCCCCTTCTAACCAATGCCACTTTTCGACTTTTCGCCCGCCCTTTGGCATTCGCCACTTACAGTAAACCCCATAAAGTTGGCAACCGGATTCAGGCCAAATAGTGCTGGGATTCCCTATACATTACTCTTAGGGATCGAGGCTATTGGGTTTCCAACTTTTGGGCTTCCGCTGTATCCGCACCAACAGGACCCTCCAACGGGAAGAACAAAAGAACAAAGAAGAGGCCTACACCCCAGCCCCTACCCTAAAGCTCCCAAGAGCAGGCTTAGGGGGCTGTTTGGAGGCTGAGGTTTGGGATCTCACTACAGTAGACGCCGGAAAGTTGGAATATCATTATCATAATCCCTTTAAGGTAAATTTCAGGGGATCCTGCCATTATTCCATATTCCAACTTTCTGGAGTTCCCTTTACGAGGGTCCAGACACTGCCCTATACCCTAAACTACTTTCTCACTTGCTTCCTTTGCAAGCAATGTCCTACCTTGAAACCCTAAACCCTATAAGTCCGAGTCACCGAGCAGGTGGCGTGCAGTGACCGCACGCCTCGCAACCTGCAAGTTGAAAGCTTTCGGCTGAGGGTGTTCAGGGTTTAGGCTGCTTCACGTGTCAGTCACCGGGTACTTTAAGAATTGCTCTTCAGCATCAGGTTTAGAGGGTTTAGGCTTGTAGGGCTGAAGGTATTGTGTTTACGGTTGTAGAGTTCAAGCTTTTCCGTAGAAGGACTGAACGATCTCTCGAACTCTAAACCCGACTGTTGGGTTCCTTTAAAGGGATCTATACCTTTAAGGGCCCCTTTAAGGGATGTATAGGGGCCTCAGAGGTCAGGGATTCGCAGTGGTCTTTAAACTGCTTTGCCAACTGATGCATGATGAGACAAGGGGCTGGTGTTGAACACACCGGCTATCCCCACCAGCAGCGGCATCTCCCCAGGTGACCACACCTATACTGAACTTAGAACCCTAGCAAAATCATAGTTTTACCTGTTTTTTATGGATTATAATCACCAAAAATTAAACTATTTCTAAGTACCATGATAATAACCAAAACTTAAAACATGTTTCTGAGCACCCCTAAGACACTGCCATCTCCCCGAATTGCCCCGAAGGCAGCTGCCGTGGAACATACCGTCGACACATCGCAGAGCCCGCCAGAAATGCGGCTACTGTCTCCACCTGGGATTTGGGTTGAGGGTTTAGGGTTTAGGGTTTAGGATTTTAAGTAACCAGGGAGAAAAAATATAAACTCTTCTTTCATAATGGTTCCCTTTAAGAAAAAGTGGTTAAAGTATGGTACTCCAAAGCCCAGCCACCAAATTCTGCAGCACCCCATGTCACAACCCTCCCATCGGAGGACACTGCGGCACAGGCACCATAGGACATGCTCATCTGCTGCACCTTCTTCAGTTGCCTTCGCACTGCGCTACTGTCTCCACCATGATCCTGGCGGTCGAAGAATACTTAAAGGATCACGGTTATTATTAAGGCAACCATATTTATATTTACTTATAGCTCCAATTAAGGTACTTATAACCATAGTTACTAAGTCCCATGATCCTGGCGGTCGAAGTATACGAGGCCTAAAATGGAGAATCAATTTATTTGCTCAGGCCGTGGTGTTCATGACAAAACCCTGCACCAAATCTTGAAGTGTGACTTTCCAAAAACTAGGGTACCTTTTTGGGGGGTCCATATAGTAAGGATCCTACTAGTTAGGGTACCAAATTAGGGTTCCCTATTTCCGGACACTCCCAAATCTTGAAGTGCTACTATCCACCTCGAAACCCTGGCCTATAAGCCACCTCTGTTCCAATGCCTCTAAGCCACCTCTGGTCCAATATTTCGTAATTTTCCGACCATCATCAAGACTTTAGTCTTGAAGGAAGGCGGCTGTTAAATCAGGGGCCTGCGATGCCTTCATTATCTCACGATAGCTGATCATCTGTCGTATACCCTAAACCTTAAACACATAATGAAGATCGGCGCCTGAATAAGCAGAATCGGCTTTCGACATACGTCACTGTACAACCGCAGTGCCTACATAGTGACTGCAAGGGAATATGATCGTAGAGGGGCCTAAATACTTGGAACAGCGTTCGGGGTTATATTAGGAAATATGTGAGGGGCACTGTTGCAATCTACTCCGAACCCTACCTAGACCCCCCAACTACCCTCTAAGTTTTACTCCAAATGCCCGCTATTAAAGGGCCCTTGGAGTGTCCTGGTATACCGATTTAACCGAGGTTCGTTGTCTCCCCAGGTTCTGAGCGAACCATCGGCGAGGATCGCAGCGAATCCCAGCCGGAATCCACGCAAAGCACACACTTCCTGCGAGAGGCCTGCCTGTTTGGAGTTTAGGGTATATACGGTTTAGAGTGTAGAGTTTAGGAGTCTAGGGTATGTAAGGTTTAGAGTGTAGAGTTTAGGATTTAGTTTTTAGGGTTTAGCCTGCCTTACTGCCTGGAGCTTCAAGGTTAGGGTCTGGGCTTCCGGTGTCAGAGCTTCAGCTCAGGCTTCAGCAGGCTCTGTGTCGTTGAATTCGTCGGTGCGCTGTTGTCTTTACTCCTCCTTCTACTACTTCAGTCAAGGCCGTAAACCGAAGTTCCTAAGTTTCAAAGTTAAGGTTTAAACCCAAAGTACTATAGCGTTTCCGGGTCTATAGTGGCTTAGTATTTGGTATCATATGAATAGGAGCCTGCATCATTCGAACAGGGTTCTGCGGTATGCTTGCAGCTAGTCATGGACATGAGCCGCAGGTAGGATTCATGTCAGCCTCGTTCTTTCGAACATCCAAAGGGCACGACGGGTTTTCAGTATTGGAGCATCCACGTTCTACTGAACTCAAAGCTTACTTACTTGGAGGGGCAGGGGACTTAGTAAGTAGAGTATACATAGGGTTATAACTGGGGTAACTCCATTTAGGATACTTTTAACTCTTCTTATAACCTACTTACTAAGTCCCCTGCCCCTCCAAGTAGGGTTGAGGGCTCATGAACCAACGTTGCAGTCTCGGATCTTCGTATCAAGCTGAATAGGACTTTCGGAGGCCTCAAAAGGTCGGATGAAGGTAGGTAGGATTAAGGATCCCTTATATAAGGACTCTTATTTGGGAATATCCCACCTACCTTCATCCCACCTTTTGAGGCCTCCGAGACTTACACCCAGATTCCTAGCCCGTAAACCCTTAAACCCTACAAACCCTGAAGCCTGGAACCTTAAACCCTCCAAACCCTAGGTCCACCCAATAAAAGTTCCATGATCCATTCCCCCATTCCCTACTAAGAGCCATTAGATCCCTTATAGTAGCCTTATAGACCCCTTCTAGACCTAAGAGTAACCTAGGAACAAAAAGGGTGCCCTTTCGGGGTTATAAGGGAACCTAAACCCTCAAAGCGGTCATAAGGGCCTACTCTGATTCCTAGCCTTTGCAGGAGCCCTTCGGATCTACTAAGTCCCATGATCCTCCAAGTATTGGGATCTCAAGGTAACTAGTAGCCTTTTAGACCCCTTTAAAGGTAATTTTCGGATCCAAGCTGCTTCGGAGCAATCTCCGCCTGCCTCTGGATTCCCCCAGCAGATCACCGATCCATCAGCTTTCCTAGGGGTCCTAAGGTTCCTTTAAAGGGATCTATAAGGGTTCTATAAAGAAGGGTCTTGCGGGCCTACTTAAAGGATCGTGGGGCTCTCTCTGCTAGGTTCCGGAGCAATCCCTTTATGATAAGGCTACCCTTTTTCTTACTAGTCTGTTTATTATAGAAACCCTAAAACAAAAAGGGCAAATTTCTGTTCATTATAGAGACCCTAGAACAAAAAGTGCAAACAAGGGAACTAGTCGGGGACCTAGTTTCAGAGCAGCAAAAGCCGCGCTTGTGGCACAGACCTCCTGAACCTGGGTCTGGATCAGGTTTGGGGTTGAGGGTTCAAGTTTCAGAAAACCCTACTTAAAGGGTTCCTTTTAAGGGATCTATAAGGGTTCTATAAGGGGTCCTCAGGTGTACTTAAAGGGTCATGGGACTTAGTAACTAGGGTTATTATTGGGGGGTAACTATACTTATAACTACTTGTAACCCCCATTAAGGAGCCTATAACCATAGTTACTAAGTCCCATGATCCTCCAAGTAAACCCTAAACCCTGTATAGTGTCAGTAGTAGAAAGGTCATAAGCCTTGAACTCAGCCCATAGGGTATGCGACACTACAAGCAAGCCCCTGATAGCGCACGAAGGATGCCCATATAATAGCCGAAATCGACCTTTATTGCAAGCCTATGACATGGCCTCTGATATCTTTAGTGAAACCGAAACCCTCCAATGCCCATACGGTTCATGATATAAATCCTGCATTACCCATAATACGGAATATAGCATAGTTCCCATAGTCTGGGGTCATTAAGGTACTGCAGGACACTGCAGGATCTATGCCAGCAACGGTATAAATCCCCAAAATCGTGCGCCCCAAGAACCTCACACAGCTGATCCTGCACCCCGTCGCTGTCGCCACCAGACTCAGCATCGCCCCACGTAATCCTTCTTGCTGCGGCTTTGGGGCTAGGGGCCTGCCCCCGAACCTTAGTCCCCTAAACCCTTCAAAGACGTAATTAAGGAGCTCTGAAGAACCCAAACGTTACCAAACAACTGGAGCTGAGGAATATACCTTAACTAATGCTAAGGTTCCTGCTCGAATGTAAGGGATGCCACTTATTCAAGGCTTTTGGAGTCTTTGGGTTAAAGTTCATTTCGAAATCTGTGCTTTCTTGGCTTTGGAACCTATCCCGCCGACTAGTGGAAATCAGTGATCCTCTCCCAGACCCCGCAAAAATCTAGAAAGTACATCCCCAAATTTGGGGCCCTTTTACCATACTACTAAGGGTACTTCATAGGAACCCCCATGAAGGGATCTACTTCTTGGATTCTCCCGGGGGTCTGGGCTAGGGTAGCAAGCACTACTCTTTGCCGGTTGTGTTGGGGCATCTTAGCATCTCTTTCCTGCTGACCGCAACAAGACTCGATTTCACGTTGCTTTTGTTTTTGACATGCAAGTAGGCTGCAAGCCACTAAGAACAATATGTGTGATGCCCAAATGCCGAGTTCAAAACAACACAAACTCTGGTTTTATCTGGTGGTAGCATCTCTCTCACTCCCTCCAAGAAAAAACAAATAAATATGTGTATGTGTGTGTATATATATACATATATATATATATATGTATATATGAAATATACCTCGATAAAAGGTATACCAGCTAGACAGGGATCACGCGTCCGTCGGCGCGGATGGCAGCAAAGGCACCGGCTGTGCCAACAACTTTCTGAACATCTTGCAGCTGGTCTCGTACCTTCACAGAATACTTAAAGGATCACGGGACTTGGTCACTACGGTCATCCCATGATCCTCCAAGTAGAAAGAACCCTCCGGGCCTTGCCTAGAAACAGCAATCCAGAACAGAAAACCTTAAAAACTTCTCCCTACAATTCTAAACCCAGGTACTACCGGGACTACCGGAGAAACGTACCTACACAGACGTGTTCGAGCGAGGGGTCTTGGTGGTTCGGTGTGAAAGAGACTGGGGGTCTTGGGGTTGAGGTCCTTACGGGTTTGGAGTTTGCGTTTCGGGTTTTAGGGCGTTTCGCGTTGTGGACTTTTGGACTTAATGTTGTCGGTGATAAGCGCCTTAGGTTATCATAGATCGGTTCCCGTACCCTTTTTCGCTACGATTCGATTTTGTAACGAGACGCCTAAATGAAAAGGGGAAAAGGGCACTACTGGGAGACCTAGACCTAGAGAAACCCCTAAACCCTAAACCCTTCCTTAAACCCTAAACCCTTAAGCCCTTAAACCTTAAACCCTTAAACCCCTAAACCCTTAAACCCTTAAACCCTTAAACCCTAAACCCTAAAAAAGACCCTATAAACCCTACAAACTCTAAACCCGAAGGTTTTGGGAGACCTAGAGAACCTCCGTTCGGCTGAGAGGGGTTCGGGCCGCAAGCCATCTGGGGATCTTATTAGCCCTGAAGGATCCAAACCTTCCATCATCCCTTAACTTCTAGGATGCCCAGTAACCTTAAAAGTGAAAAGAATTCCCTTTTTGGTATTGGGCAACTGAATAAGGAATAAGGGTACTACTGGGCATACTTAACTTGGGGTTTAGGGCCGTTTAGGGTGTACCGAGTTTAGGATACCTTGAATCCTTTTTGAGATCTTACCATGATTTAAGGTATATTTTAGAAGCTGCCCCCATCCTGTAATAGTGACTATAAGGACTCCATTTGGGCGCTATTATATTCCTATTACAGGGGGGGCAGCTTCTAAGATATATTCCTTGATTGAGGGATCTTGGAAGACCTGGGGGACTTAGGCGTCAGCTGGGAAGAGGGGGTCCCAGTGTAGCCGCTCGGTAGTAGTAATCAGTAGTAGTAGTAGTAGTAGTAGTAGTAATAGTAGTAGTAGTAGTAGTAGTAGTAGTAGTAGTAGTAGTAGTAGTAGTAGTAGTAGTAGTAGTGGTAGTGGTAGTATTAGTAGGAGTAGTAGTAGTAGTAGTAGTAGTAGTAGTAGTAGTAGCCAGGAAGAAGCTCTAGTTCTATAGGTGTATTTCCTAGAGGTTAAAAAGGTCCTAAAGAAGCAAAGAACCCAAAAATGTATGATTTCGTTCGTTTCTTGTGTCCTTTTGTGTGGTCTTTCTTGCTTCATTCTATTGCATTAAAAAGAACCACACAACAGCACACAATAAACTCTCTTCATATTCTACATCAGGTTCTTGTTCGGTAGTTGGTTCCTAAAGGCTTATTCGTATCTCACTGGCGGCTTGGTGTTCGCTCCCTTTGTTCTGTTTAATTGCAATAAAAGAAGATAATGAAGCGGCGTAGTGTAAGCATGCTTCTTTTATTGAATTCAAACAGAACAAATTAAGCGAACGAAATGGTGTGGTGTGGTTCTTGTTTTGTTTAAATTCAACCAGTAGTAGTAGTAGTAGTAGTAGTAGTAGTAGTAGTAGTAGTAGTAGTAGTAGTAGTAGTAGCAGTAGTAGTCGTCGTCGTCGCATTTAGGGTTTAAGAGTTGAGGGGTTTAGGTGGGGATGAGGTTCGTAACCGTCATTGAGCCAATACCAAGCCATGCCGGTAACACCAGAAAACCTACAGCAACACTCTAATAACCTCAGTGTAGAAAACACCGACCAATCTAGCTATGTCATTCAACGAAAACGAAGACTCCCTCTCTGGCTTTCGATCTCCCTCTCTCTCTCTCTTTTTTTCTCTCTCTCTCTCTCTCTCTCTCTCTCTCTCTCTCTCTCTCTCGTAGTGATCAAAACGTACTAACAAGAGCTGTGGACATGATTACCATGTCAATTAGAGCCTGGTTCTTCTCTCTAGCATTCCGAACACAATCACCTATCAGTGTATCAATCTAAACATAAGTAAATCAGTTTGTCAGTCTGACCTAAGGTAACCTTACCTTATCTTGCTTTATCTATCTGTCCATCCGTCTTCTTGCCAGGCTATCTGTCTACATCCGTCAACATCATGCATGTTTTATGCGAACCTATATATCGTGGCTAATAGCCTGTCTAACTTTACCTAACTGTACCCAAAGCAGGCCCAAATCCTAAGCATTCAATATCCTATTCCCAGAACCCCTAAACAGAACCCACCCATGGGCGGACGTTGCTGTCGTCGCCACCCAGCTCGGGGGAACCCCAGGTGCGAACGGAGCCATCCGCCTGCCAAAGCACGTCAGCACCGAAACCCCTTAATTAAGGAATAATTCGATTATAAGGTTGATGATATACATCCTGCATTACCCATAATAAGGAATATACCATAATTCCCATAGTTTTGGGTCATTAAGGTAGTGCAGGCTTTATATCATCAACGGTAGTTTAAGGTATTACTCCTGAATTCAAGGGTTTGGGGATCTCGAGGCTCTTGCAGAAGTCAATATTGAGGTAGTATGTGGCGTAACGGTTGAAGAGCGCGTCGGGCTTTGCGATTTGGAATCGTCCGGTGCAGCAGGGCCTTACAGTAGAAGCCCAAGAGTTGGAAACCCCGTAGCCTCAATCCTTAAGGGTCATGTATAGGGAAACCCAGCACTATTTGGCCTTCATCCGGTTTCCAACTTTACAGGGTTTACTGTAAGTACACGGCTGGATGAGGGCCTTCACCATTGGAGCGGCGGGCGGAGTGAATCGCTTTAGGGTGTAGGAAACAGGCACAAGCACGATCTTGGAATGCTGCTTAGGCACCTTTTGCCGTCTTCGTTTGACAAGGATCCACAAACTGGGGGGGGGGGGGGGGGGGGGGGGGGTTTAGAAACCCCAAACCTTTCGGGTTCCGTTTAAAGGGGGTCTCTAAGGGCTCTTAGAAGGGATCTATGCGGGTACTCAGTACAAGGGCCATAAGAATTAGAATCGGGTTTTGTATGGAATATTTCTGCAATATAAGCAGCAATCGGATTGAGAGGCTTGGGGATCTGGATTTTGGGCTATCTGTGTTGGATGTTTGGGTTGTTGGGTGTTCAGGGATTAGGGCTTTAGGGGCTCGGGGTGTAGGGTTTAGGGCGGGGCCGTATAGGGTTTACGCCGAAGCAAGTAAACTTGGGAGAAATAGTAAATAAATAGGCAAGTCAATAAGTAGCTCAGTAAAGTTCGCTCGGGGTCCAAAAAAGACGAACTATTACTCCCTACTACAACTGCTAAGTGTGTCAATCCCCGCAACCCTCCAAGTACTGCTCTAAACCCCAAACTTTAACTATACTGAACTTAGAAGCCTAGCAAAAATTACAATTTTAGCTGTTTCTTAGGGATGATAATATCTAAAAATTATACATTATTTCCAAGCGCCCCAAACCTTAAACCCTGACATCTTCAGCCGCCATCCTAGAGACTTCCCTGCGCCTGCAGCGCTGCGAATGCATCACCAGAAAACGGCGTCATTAAGGCGCAGCTTTCCGAGATGGATTTCCTGGGCTTCGGGGCTTGCGCTACCTGAAAGTTATGGTTCAAGTTTCAGGGCTTTCGCCCCGAGCTCTAATCCCTAAACTCTAGAAGCCCTGAAGCCCTAAAACCCTGAAGCCCTAAACTCTCGACCCAGAGACCCAAATCTTAAACTTGCTTTGTTACAGCAGCCGAGTAGGGCCGGCGCGTTGGGAAGCTCCATGTTCGTAGTTGCCGCTCAGTAGCCGATGCCCCTAAACCTTCAAACGCGAAACCCTGAATTTCGGCGCATTGATGATGAGAATAGGGTTCCTGTTTGAGGGTTCCTTCAAGGGGCTCATATGAGGGTTGTATCATATAGTCATATAGGTGCCCTAAACCCTAAACCCAAAACCCTAAACCCAAAACCCTAAACCCTAAACCCAAAACCCTAAACCCTAAACCCCAAAACCCTAAACCCAAAACCCCAAAACCCTTGATGGTATGATGATGGGAGGATAACAAAGGAGTAAAATAGCCGACTCTCCAGGCCCCTGCATTACCCAGGACTCCACGGCCCTTATATGGGAGTTTCTGAAAATTATGGGTACCTTAGTTTAGGGTCCTTATGGTAAGGATCCTACTATTTAGGGTACTATATTAGGGTCCCCTATTTTTGGGAAACTCCCATATCCAGGGAAACAGACTGCCGCGGTTAAAGATTTAGGGTAGGTCCATTTCCAAATGCCAAATCCTACGTCGTGACCGTGAAGCTCACCTCCGCACACGCCCTCAACCCTGCAATATAGCGGCCTGCATAAGTGGAATGCAACTTTGGTGTATACTGTATCATACCTCTACAAGACAAGAAGCAATGAAGGGATATTCGTATATAGTACCATTTGGACCCTATACCGGGTTCTTGTTAAGGAGTTTCATTTAAGTTACCATTATGAAGAAACCATATTATCCACCATAGAACTCTATTATGGCAGCTTAAATAAAAACTCCTTAACAAGAACCCAGAAAAGTATTCGGACCCTTAACAAGGACCCCTAGGTATATACCCTTAATATATAGCTA
Organism: Symbiodinium sp. CCMP2592; assembly: GCA_905221615.1. Lineage (NCBI taxonomy): Eukaryota > Dinophyceae > Suessiales > Symbiodiniaceae > Symbiodinium > Symbiodinium sp. CCMP2592. The sequence continues at coordinate 26,559 of CAJNDT010001302.1, forward strand.
TTATATACTCATTCTATAGCCCCCATTATAGGGTCCCAGGGGTCCCCATTAAGGGTCCCTCCTTCTCCCCTTTGACTATATGAACCACACCTCAAGCCGTACACACTCGGCCAGGAGGGGCCCTGGAGCCCAATAGCCTCAAACCGCCAGCCCAAAAGCCTCTACAGCCCAACCGTCACAGTCTCAACCCGAAGCCCAACACTCTGCAAAACCCAACCCTAAACCCTAAACAACAAAACCCTTGTACAACCTTGTACAATGCAATGAAGCACTCTTGCCCTAGATGGTAGTTTTCTCAAGAAAGCGCCGCTCCGTTCACGAATGCCGAGCCACTGGGCTTCAAACCTCGATCGCCGCAGGTTCGGACTTTAAGGGCTTAATGGAGGATTCAGGGTTTAGGGGTTTAAGGGTTCAAGGTTTAGTGGTTTAAGGTTTAGGGCAGTTTACGTAGTGGTGTAGGGTTTAGGGCAGCTTTAGGAGTTTAGGACTTAAGGCAGTTTAGGGTTTAGGGCAGTTTAGAGGTTTAGGGCAGTTTATGGCTTAGAGCTTAGGGACTCGCTCCACGCCCGGCAGGCGCCCGGACCCGGGAAGACAGGGGGGAATGTAGGGGTCGCAATAGTTTTTCAGTACGGTTTTGGGCTCCTTTATAGTATAATCATCTAGACCTAAGAGCAACCTAGGATTAAAAAGGGTGTCCTTTGTGGGTTAAAGGGGGTTATAGGGGAACCTAAACCCTAAACACTGGAATTAGGGCCTACTCTGGGTCCTAGTCACAATAAGGAACTCGAAGGACTAGTATTGGTAACATTTAGGCTTCTACAGTTATGACGTTCCTGTTTCGTGCTTCCTGGTAGTGACGTTCGCTTACTTCCCCAATAAGCCACCGAAATAAAAACTTAAACTTTCCAGCTACTACTAAACTATAGGAACCCAACAGTTTAAAGGTTGGGTATTGGGGAACTAACTTCTTCTTTCCTGAGTTGCAAAAGGGCCCAACTCTTCGTCCGCACCGGAACTGCATGGGATCAAAATTTCCCACGTTCAGGCCCGTGAAACCTCAAGCAACTGCAAGATTCAGAAGTAGCCTGTCGTGCACTTCTGTGTTTTGCATTTCAACAGCCCTAAACCCTAAACGACTAAACCCTAAATCCCAAACCCAGACGTCTCTCTTTCAATGAGAAAGGAGATGTCTGAAACAAGCACTTCCTATGGTTAGAACATCAACTTCTATGGGTTCTCATGACTCGGTGAATGTCAACAACCTTCTATAAGGGCCTTAATAGTTAGAATGCATAGAGGTTTCGGGCGTTCCTTCCTTATTATAGTTGTAGTATGATGATTAAACCCCCAAACCCTATGCTAATGTGGAATATGCGTTTCCCCTTGTGTGTCCTGACGCTTTTATGGTCAAGTCAAGATCAAGCTTAGCGGACAAAGCTCAGCATTCTGGCTAATTGTACAAGAGCCATAATCGGCAGAAGCCAGCAAAGCACAGAAGCATGTCCTTGCTTGGTAAAAAGACCGGAAGTAGCTTGCGTTGATCGTGCATGGTTGGTGCTGCCCCGTCTGCATAAATCCTTCCTCTTACGACTTCGCCCTCAATTCGAGAAGTGGATCTTCAAAGACTTTTAGGTTATGTATGCCCAAGAACCAGACGGCAACTCCGCTACTACGTCAATGAATGGGACTTTGGGTGCCAACGCTTTGTTACCAAACGGTGTGAGCTCTGGAAGTCAACAGGCAATGGATGGAGCAAGCAGAGATCAGCACGGGAGTAACCCCAATGTGTTTGACCCAGCTCCTACCTCTACGGCCCGACTCTCCACAGAAGCCCCACTGGAAAGGGAACAGGAACTGCGAGGCCCAGATCATCCACCATATGGTCAAGGGATGCCGCAGGAACCGGTGCAGGCAACTCAACAGTCGAGTCAGCTGTCGTTTGTGCATGGGAGAAGTGTAGCTACACCGCAGACACCTCAGAGCGCGATGCGTGTTCAGGAGTTCTTTTCTGCAGAGAGTAGGACATCGAATGTGGGAACAGAACAACAAGGGGTGAGGTGGATGGCGAGATTTACAGAGTTCCTTCGGACTACTGCTCATCGTGGGGCAACGGGGATGAACAGGATGCTAGATTCTTTTGGCATTCAACATGGAGGAACCGGAGCTCCCCTTCGACCTCAGCCTGGAGCTGGGGCGCAACAGCAGATAAACTTCTCGCCGCCTGAGGAGCTACCATTACAGCCTTCTCACCCACCGGTGCCTTTGTCGTGGACGACTGCTCGACCTCAGGAGCCTCCTCTGTTCAGCAGTTCTCAGGTTGAACATATGAGGCAATCGGTTCGAGAACATCCTATGATCTACGGACCGGGTTCAGAAGTGGAAAGCGATAGATCGTCACGACTACAACAAGAAGTACAACGTCAGATGGAGGAGTACACGTCAAGGTACCATGAGCACGTCATGAGGTTGGAGCGAGAGGTGCAGTCGTTGAGGAGTGAAAGGGCGTCATGGAATAATAATGGGTTTCAAAGAGGACTACCACAAGGCCCTGGCGTACCCACAGGAAGTCATGCCCAAGTACCTGCACAATCCAGTGTTCCACAAGGCCCTGGCGTACCCACAGGAAGTCATGCCCAAGTACCTGCACAATCCAGTGTTCCACAAGGCCCTGGCGTATCCACAGGAAGTCCTGCTCAAGTACCTGCACAATCCAGTGTTCCACAAGGCCCTGGCGTATCCGCAGGAAGTCAGCCTCAAGTACCGGCACAATCCAGTGTTCCACAAGGCCCTGGCGTATCCGCAGGAAGTCAGCCTCAAGTACCGGCACAATCCAGTGTTCCACAAGGCCCTGGCGTATCCGCAGGAAGTCAGCCTCAAGTACCGGCACAATCCAGTGTTCCACAAGGCCCTGGCGTATCCGCAGGAAGTCAGCCTCAAGTACCGGCACAATCCAGTGTTCCACAAGGCCCTGGCGTATCCGCAGGAAGTCAGCCTCAAGTACCGGCACAATCCAGTGTTCCACAAGGCCCTGGCGTATCCGCAGGAAGTCAGCCTCAAGTACCGGCACAATCCAACGTACCACAAGGTCCTGGTGTAACTCATGGCAATCAAGAGCAAGTTGGTTCCAAGGCTACAGCTACGTCAACCCAGCCGGAAGGTCACCATGCAACAGGTATGTCAAGTGGATCGTCAGCTCAGCAGTGGTTGGGAAGTCCACAGACTCAGGACCAGATGGCGTTGTTGGCAGGAGGGATGGCGCAGTTGCAGCAGGCCATGTTGAAGCAGATGACGGTCAACAAGGACGAGGATAAGTCTCCTGAAGCAGTAAAACCGGGAGTTTCGCAGCTGCCATCGTTGCCCCAGGTGAAGGCAGAGTCCAGTTCGATTGACATAGCGGATTGGATGGAGATGCTGGCGGCTCCAATGTCAGACTTGAGCGACGGGTCAGCAGCTTGGTGGAGAAAGGTTTGCGAGCAGGCTACGTTGGCTTACCAGGCCTGGACTGATGCGGGTCCAATGGAGCGATTAGCCATAGCTCCACCGAAGGACCCTTCGTTGGAGGATGGTAGGTGGGGACGAGTGAACAGCAGAGCGGCTTCGATGATATTGTTGGCCCTTCACGAGAATGTTCGCTCTGAGATGGTTGCGCGACGACTCACAGGGTCAACAGTCTCGCTCCTCTTTCGCCTTATGACCCTCTATCAACCTGGAGGTGAAGCTGAACGCTCGCGGATCTTGAACAACTTGCAGAACCCGCCGGAGGAGACGGAACCCCAGAAGATTGTTGAAGCTTTGAGGTCGTGGGATAGATGGCTGCGTCGTTGCAAAGAGCTGAGTTTGGCTACCCCAGATCCAACAATCTTGGCACGTGGCTTGAACAAAATGGTTCGAAAGCTTGTGGAGCAAAACGCCGACATGGGCTTCAGGACAAACCTGGTGCGCTCCACACTTCAGGTGGACACTCGGCCTTCCTACACCAGCATCGACACCTACTACAAGCACCTGATGGGTGAATGCGAGGCGCTAGCTGTAGCAACCTCTTCTTTGTCAACGCAGGCCTTGAGCTCTACCTCAACCAGACCTGAGCCAAAAATAAAGCCGATGCGAACGGAGACGAGGAATGGGAACTACAACACCCCTCCTCCTCCAAAGCCGCCGTCGACCCCTTCTACGTCGCCAACCAATGATGGTGCGGAGTCTCAGCGCTCCAATGGTGAAAAGAAGGATGTCCCGTGCAAGTTCTTTGGAAGGACGTTTCGAGGGTGTGCAAGGGTGAACAAGTGTCCGTTTCTTCACTCGTGGGATGGACTTGAAAAAGAACGCCCATCAAGATGCCTGGCTTGTGGAGGCAAGCATATGGCAAAGGACTGTCCCAATAAAAAGGGAACCCCGCCGTCATCTACGACAACACCCCGCACGGCCAACAAGGCAGCTGGAGAACAAGGCGGACCCACTTCAACAACACCTACCACAACCAAGACGGTGAGAATTGATGATAAGCCCCAGGTTGAAGGAGGTGGTGGGGAAACGACCGCGTCAGCTACGACTACCAATGACCTCAAGGAAGTGCTTGCGGATGTGGGAAAGATGCTTAAGGCGATGACTTCAGTGACTACAATCAAGCGGGCAGAGGTCAAGGACGATCCCTTGTTGGTTAAGATAAAGGTGTTAGCGGCTAAGTTTGGCTATGAGGATGAAGATGAAGGTGGTGGCCTCCTGGACAGTGGTGCCTCACATCCGATGCGGGCAGCTACCGAAGCCGAGTATGAAAGAAGCATTCCGGTGAAGGTGACGTTAGCCGGTGAGGAGGAGCGTGTTCTACGACAAAATGGTCAGGGCACTGTTCTCTTGAAGCCAGGAGAAGCGGAAAACTCCCAGCCGATCGTTCCATTGGGAGCTGTCATAAGAGACCTGGGCTGCCGCTTGCAATGGAAGGAGGATGGAATCAAGCTCTTCCACCCGGACCGCGGGCAGGTGAAGATTAGAATTCGGAACAATTGCCCGGAGGTGAGCACAGCAGAAGCTCATCGCCTGATTAAGGAGTTGGAGATGGTTCAGCTGAAGACGCTCAATGATCAGGTTTCTTCCCTCTCGGCGAGATTGGAGGTTTTGCAGAAGGAGGAGAAGCGCACTTGGGATCAGCTCCTGAAGGACTTCATGGAATGTGGAGATCGCGGACTACTTCATAGAGCTCTCCTTCTTTCCCCGTTCACCAAGGACCTTCCGGCGGATGTGCAAGCTATGATGGTTGCCAGCTTCAAGGTGGAGGGTGGTGATGAATACCTAAGGAAGCTACCTTTCTCGAGGAGGAAGCGACGGTTGCTACAAGCTTCAAATGACTGGGTTGTGAAGTTGTTCCACGGCAAGAGCGAGGAGAATAGCAACTTTGAGAGGATTATCTCCCGAGGAGGAAAGGTTATCCTGGAGGTGGACGTGGCGAACTCGAGGGCAATGGATTTGCATGGAGCGTCTCCGGTCTATCAACTTCTACTGTGGGCGGCTGCGAAAGGAAAGATTGCTGACGTGATCGGCAGTCCCCCGGAAACTACATGGACTACCTCCTTGACACCAACGAGGGGACCAAAAGCGATCCACCAACGGACCAAGGACTTTCCGTTCGGAGTGCCGGGACTTTCTGTACTACAACAGCAGCGCTTGGACCAAGACACGGCATGCGTGGCAAAGCAGCTTTTGTTGTGGATGTGCGCCATGATGAAGAGTAAAAGGAATGTGGGATTTGCCTTGGAGTTCCCCGCGGATGTTGTTCCAATGAGAGAGGAGGAGAAGGACTACCTTTCGTTTTGGAAGACTGAGATGTGGAAGTCTTTCAAGTCAGTGAGCGGAATGGCTAAGGCTACCTTCAACCAAGGAGCAGTGGGACATCAAGCACTACGACCCACCACAATAGCTACGAACTATCCTGAAGTTTTGGAGTTAGATGGTGATTTCGACTTCGGGAGCCATTGTGTGCCTACATCGCTGCTGGACCGAGCGTCTTTGAGAAGATGGTCTTTACAGCTGGAGCTCATGGTGGCAAGGGCTGCAGTGAACTACGTTCCTTCTCCAGAGACTGAGGAGGAGGAGGCGATTAACTGTGGAGCAAGGATGAGTAAGTTGACCAAGGACCAAAAGGACGCCTGGACCTTGCACCTCTTGAACGACCACCAGCCATATCGAGCAGATTGCTCAGTATGTTTGAACGCCCAGGCAACCGGCTACCAACATCGTCGACGAAAACAACCACAACTATACGCCCTGGCGCTGGACCTTGCAGGTCCTTACAAGGTTAAGGGTCGTGACATGGACTTTGACGATTACAAGTACATCATGGTTGCAGCTTATAAGTGCCCCAAGGAGTACCTGGATGCTAAGACGCTTGAGGCGATGGAAAAGGAGTTCTCCGTTGATGAGTACGAGCCCTCCGATGGTGAAGGGGAGTTTGGGATGATTGAGGACGAGAAGGGGTTGATGGAATCGGCTTCCGGAGGTGAAGAGGAAGCTCATGGTGATCCAGAGGGTCCACCTACACTTGATGAGGCAGTGGAGGAGCTGACAGAGACCCCTGAGTGCATCACAATGTACCTCACTAGGCCTTTGAGGAGGAGAACCAAGAATGAAGTTTTGCGAGCTTCGAAGGAAATCCTTTTGCAGTTGAAGCAGACGGGCCTCCATGTTGCTACAGTGCACACCGACCGGGCTCGGGAGTTTTCTTCGGTCATCTACAAGGACTGGATCGCCGACAATGGCCTTCGTCACTCACGGACAGCAGGAGGAGACCCGGCGGGCAACAGTACGGCTGAGCTTGGAGTTAAGTGGGCAAAGTCGAGGGTGAGGGCATTGTTGAAGGCAGCGCAGGCGGATGCCCGAGATTGGCCTATGGCAGTGCAACATGCGACTTCTACGGCTTGGGCGAAGGCTTTCCCATACACCCCGACTACAATGACGCCAGCAACTCCCTTTGGAAATGAAGTTTGGTTCCGTTCAAAGAACTACAAGGGCACTGGAGAGAAGAAGCATGATCCTACCGGGGCGCGGTGGAAAAGAGGATGGTACCGAGGACCCTCTTATGATGTGAACCGGGGCCATATTATCCTTCGAGAAGATGGAGGCCTCACGATAGCCAAAAGTGTGAAGTTCAACGTTGTGGACCCGTCAAAGGACCTACCTGATCTACTACCACCTGGAATGGCAGAGGATCTACTTCCAGAACCAGAAGGAAGCGATGTGTTGGTGCCTAAGAGGACCTTGGAAAGTGAGATTGAGTTTATTGCAAAGATGCTCCTTGGAAAGGGTGCGTTCAAACCTACGGACGTGATGTACCTCTTCGAAAAGCTTGAGGAGCTGGGCAATACCGATTTTCGGGTCGGAAAGAAAACTCCTATGACAAGTTGGTACACGGGAGCCTTCGTTCATGGCGGTGTGGCCGGTCTACGAACCAATGCAAGAAGGTTTCCGAATGCTACAAAGTACTTGGTCGCCTACGCCAAGGATAAGGTTGGTGATGGGGAGTTTACAGCCATTGGACTTACCAGGAACTCTGCGCTAGGTCTACATCGTGACGTTCACAACAGTCGATGTTCTACGAACACAGTTCTTCCTGTGACTGAGTTTGAAGGGGGAGGACTTTGGATAGAAGATGATGATGTTGATGCAGAGGACGCAGTTCTCAAGGCTGTCCCAAAGAAGGGTGAGGTGAAGGGACGCGTGCAAGAGCTACAAGGTGGCAATCCTGTGAGCTTCAAGCCGAATTTGTGGCACGAGGTCCAACCATGGAAGGGCGAGCGTGTTGTGATGTTGCTTTACACACCTCGAGCTTCAAGGTTAAAGCCAGCTGAGATCGAGGAGCTCAACGATTTGGGTTTCAAACTGGCAACGGGAGCATCGACTGAACCCGAACCAGAGGTTCAGGAGGAGTGCGAGCAGGACGATGACATTGAGATCAAGCGAGCGTTCCTGAACACCGACAAAGATCAAGATGATGCGTTTGTGGAGCTTGAGGATGATGAGTTGTTCTCGGGAGTGGACGTGAAGAACAAACCGTGCAACGAGTTCCTGATGCAGAAGGTCAAGTTCGACTACGGAAGATGATTAAGAAGTCCGAGGTCCAGTATACTGAAGGGATCGAGGAAATTCTTCAACACCACATTGATAAAGCCAAGCCTTTGGAGGTGACCCACACCGTGAGCCTAAGCGAAGTTCGAAGGGCAAAGGACAAGTGGCTTCCCTCGGCCAAGAAGGAGTACGACAACCTAGTGGAAGGAAAAAAGGCTTTCAAGCCAACAAAGTTCAAGGACCTCCCTGCTGGATGCCGCATTGTTCCCTGCAAAGGGGTTTTTACAGTGAAGCCAGATCCTCAAGCGGGCTTCAAGCGCAAAACGCGCTTTGTTGCATGTGGGAACTACCTGGAGGAGGGTGAGCTCACTGGGAATGACTTTGAGGTCTATGCTGCAGGTTTGGATGCTTCTTCACTGCGTACCATGCTGGCGTATCGGACTACTAAGCCTACGTGGGGAGCTGGTGTGACGGATATAAGACAAGCTTTTGTGCTGGCGCCGTGGATTGGGAAGGCTGTGGCACTTAAGCCACCACCCTTGGCGGTGGAATTGGGATTGGCGGAGGAAGACGACTACTGGCTAGTCCTTCAGTCCATCTACGGACTAAGGGAATCCCCAGCCGCATGGGCAAACTTCCGCGACAAGGAGCTCGAGGCTGCACGATGGGAATGCCAGGTGGAAGGGAAACCCACAGTGTTGAAGCTTCAGCAGTTGGTCTCCGACAATCAAGTGTGGAAGGTTGTGCGTGCTGATGGCCAGGGTTCAGAGCTGGGCTACTTGATGGTGTACGTCGATGACCTGATGATAATGGGAACGAATAACGTCATGGAGTCGTTTTTTGGTTGGGTTTCGGAAAAATGGGAATGTGATGATCTCAATATTCTGTCTGAAACCAACCCGATCAAGTTTTTGGGAATGGAGCTTCACTACGTCAACGAAGGCATTGAGGTGTCTCAAGAAGGGTTCATACGAGAACTACTACGAGCACATAACCACGATGGTGGAAGAGCCAAGACTCAGGGACCCAAGGAGACGCTTATCATGTCGGCGGAGGAAGAAGCAAGCCTTTTGGATGCCATCCCGATAGACTTGAAGGGCAAGGAGAAGGTTATCAAGGAGGCACAGCGACGGGTTGGAGAAATGCTATGGCTTTCCTCTAGATCGAGGCCAGATATTCAGTATGCTACGGCAATAATGTCATCGAGAATCACTCGGTGTCCGGAAGCTGTGGTCACCATAGGAGATCGTTTGCTTGACTACCTGAACGAGACGATGTATGAGAGACTTCGATTTGCCAATGATGACGGCGGTGATTTTCAGCTGCGGACCTACACGGACTCAAGCTTTGCCCCATCCTCTGGAAAGAGTCATGGTTCGGTTGCCATCTTTTATGGGACGTGCCCTATTGCTTGGAGGAGCTCTAGGCAACCACTGATAGCCCTTTCAACGGCTGAGACGGAGCTAATGGAAGGAGTGGAAGGGGCCGTTATGACTCTTTCTACGAAATGCCTCCTGGAGGAGATTTTGAACAGGCCGGTGATGGTCAACCTACACATCGACAATAAGGCGGCTATTTCCTTGATGACTACGGCATCGGGGAGCTGGAGGACGCGGCACTTAAGGCTACGTGCTAACTGGATAAAGCAGAGAGTCCAGGAGAATGACATGGTGATCAAGCATGAGCCGGGCGTGACTCAGCGAGCGGACCTTGGAACAAAACCCCTGCCAAAAGGACAGATTGGCGGAGCTTAAACAGCTATGGGATATCCGAGACCGACGAACCCCAAGGCCTGTGAACGTGAAGAGTATGAATATTTCATCTTGGATGGGCAAGTTGGTGATGATGTGTCAAGTTTGCGGAGCAGCGGGTTATAAGGACACCATCCAAGCAGAGATCCCCTGGGACCTGTACTTTGTCATCATTGTGATGGCCATTGCGGTGATTGGGGTTTGGGAGGCGATGAAGCACTGTGTGAACAATCGTCCCGTTCGACTACGTGCTCTGAGGACTAAGGCCCTTAACTCGACCTCTGACAAGCTCACGAGGAATGAGCTGAAGGAGCTGCAAGTGTTGATGTCAATGGTTCCTGAAGACTTGAGCGACGAGCAGAAGATTCGGCTTGTTGACTTAAAGAATCTCTTCGAAAGGACAATGCCATCGGGTACATCACCGGTTCCTACAGTTCGAGAAGAAAGGGAACAGTTTACGGAAACGCCTGCTTCGTCCTCTACGACTTCAGCATTCGCGACGTCTTCTTCTAGCACAAACAAGCAGCCAAAGCGCAGAGTGATTACAAAGGACCAAGAGACTCAAACGCAAGCTCCGGTGTTTCAGCGAGTTGAGCCCCCGCCCCCAGCGCACATGAGGGTCGTTGCCGGCCCCTTCCATCAGGTTGAAGGACGTGATGTGGTTCATGTGTTTGAAAACTGCTGGGGCTTACGCAACGCTGGCCGGAAGAAGATGGTCCATCTCTGTCGCTGCTGTACAGAGAACGGAGGGAACCGCATTTATTAAGGGGTGTGGTCCCAGTCTGTCAAAAGGCACCAAGGAGGAGTGTAGAATATGCGTTTCCCCTTGTGTGTCCTGACGCTTTTATGGTCAAGTCAAGATCAAGCTTAGCGGACAAAGCTCAGCATTCTGGCTAATTGTACAAGAGCCATAATCGGCAGAAGCCAGCAAAGCACAGAAGCATGTCCTTGCTTGGTAAAAAGACCGGAAGTAGCTTGCGTTGATCGTGCATGGTTGGTGCTGCCCCGTCTGCATAAATCCTTCCTCTTACGACTTCGCCCTCAATTCGAGAAGTGGATCTTCAAAGACTTTTAGCTAACTATTGGTGCCCCTACATTATGTGTTCACAAAACCTGCCTGGTCATTTGCTGAAAGCCTCCAGAGGAACCCTCTAACAAAAACCCGGCAACGATCCCCAAAGAACCCTATGCTGATGCGTCGTAAGGCGCATAAGCTTTAAACCGCAGAACCTGCACCCAAAACCCTGAAGCCCATTAACCTCAAGTTGCTTCTGAGACACAAAGAAACGACGCCCACAGCTCGGAATATGGCAGAGAGAGTGTCCTCCGGTTCAGGGCTCCTTTAGTGGAGCTTTAACGGTTCCCACAATGTGGAGGTTGCAGTGTCGGGGTTTGTGGTTTAGGGTTTGAGTGTTTCGAGTGGGGCTGAGTGTTCAATCACTTCCGAAAGCAGGCTTAAGAAAGCAAGGGGCTTATGATTTCAAGTGAGTTAAGGGGCTTTAGGCTTATGGCTTCGAGTTGTTCTTCCGGAGGTCATTTGTGCGTAGCATTTGGAAACACTGCATGTTCAGATAGATAGCCTCTTACTCACATATTCTAATACACAAGAAACGAGAAAGATTGACAAGCAGACAAAGCGGCGCAGTACTGCGTCATTATTGGCTTTGGGGGTCTTCGGGGCTGCTTGAAGGATCATGGGACTTAGTTTGTAATTACCGCTACTCTGAGGATAAATGTGCTTATAACTACTTGAAACCCCAATCAAGGTACTTATAACCATACCTTCGAAGTCCCATGATCCTCCATTATAGAACCCTGCCAGATCCCTTTAAGGAGCCCTTTTTATAGAACCCTAAAGTAGCCTAGAAAGGTACCCTGAACCCTACTTACTAAGTCTCATGATCCTTTAAGTAAACCTCAAACCCCCAACCCTAAACCGCCTAAACCCTATACCCCAGGAGTACCCTTGTGGATCCCTTTAAGGAATCCTTATAGATCCCTTTATAGGAACCCTAAACCAGGGAGGGGCTCGAGGGGCTCGGCTCAAAGTGTAAAGTGCCTTTGGTTCGCAGGCTTGAGCAGAAGGGTGCACCCGAATATAGGGGAACAGGATGTTGACGTATAGCCTGCTATAAGTATAAAGTCGTACGTAAGTATGTATGCACATATATGTAGATATATATGTCTACACACATATATGTGCATATATCCATATATATATATATATATATATGTATAGATGAACCATGATATCGGAACGTTACCCCGAGAGTTGCTCTGGGTTTGATGTGGCCTTTCACCAGATGCTGGGATTGCAGGATCTTGTGCCCATCCTGATGCTGAAGGTTGGGTTTATAGTAGAAGCCAGAAAGTTGGAACATGGATTTAGGAGGACTAGTGCTAGGATCCCTTATACTTTACTTTAAGGGCATGAGGATAATGATGTTCCAACTTTCTGGCTTCTACAGTAGTGCTTGGGGTCGAAGGTTTAGGGGTTTAGGGTCGAGCGTCGCATGGTAGACGCTGGGCCTCGCTTTGTAAGCCGAGCTCTGCGAGAGTGTCCGAAGGCATCAACGCCTTTCCTTGGCTTCATCGAAACTGGATTAGGGCCTGATTAGGGTTTAGGGTTTAGGGTTTAGGGCTTCGGGTTCCAGTATTTTGGGATTTGGGGTGGGGGGGGGGGGGGGGGGTTTGGGATTTGAGGCTTGGCATGCATGTCCAAACACATTTCGATATTTCGAATCCGAAGCAGGCCAAATGAAACTCTCGCAGAACCAACCTGAATGCAACATTGGATATGCAGGAACCATGCAGCAATCCAGACTCAGTCAGCTGCCAGTTGCTGTAATCCCCCAAGAAGTTGCTGTTTCACGGGATGCCATTCCTGCACTAGGTGTCGACTGCAACAGTTCCCAAACTTACATATATTTCGGGCTTGACATTAAGCAATAAGGCAAATCAAACATTATCCCAAGCCGATACCTGTAGATGCAAGGATCCCGCCTTCGCCAGTCTCTAAACTTTGACAGATGGACAGCCGCCCGCTAGAAGCCTCGATTGACAGTCCTGACAAACCCTGAACCGTAAAACAATCACCCTGACACACTAAACCCTAAAGCCAACAGAATGTCGGTCGGATCATCCAGATCTAGGATTCTTAACACAACAGGTTTCTACACCAAAAAAGCCTGATGCCCTTAAATCCTGAACCAACACCCATTTCGAAGCTCGGGAAGTTTTGGGCTTAGGGTTTCCCCTGATATCAGCCCCTCAAGAGCACAATGTAGAACCTGGAACCTGAACTACGCCGAAAACGTTAACCTGGACAACACAGTCAAGCCGAGCTGCGACCTGTCGACGTGAACAAGGAGGCGATCCCCTTTTGCAGTTGCTCTTCCTCGGCTCGTAGCGTGTCTAGGGTTTAGGGTCCAGTCACTTAGACCGGGTCCTTAGTGGCCACGTTCCCACCGTGAATTTGATACCACTGTCAACGGCAAACAGCTAACACTAATACAAAAAACGCATACAGCAATCAGCACAGACATCTTTAAGTAAGGGAAGAGTGGCGAGCATAACCTGCGAACATAACCTGAACCCTCAATCCTAAACCTGCTTTACAAAGCAACATGTAAGAGCTTGGGAGAACCTCATAGCGCCCTCGCTGGCAAATCCCCGGATGATAGCAGTGAGCAGAACTTGCTGGCCATTGAACCGGTTTGGGTCTGAGGGCATAGCGTTTCGGTCTTCGGGCCAATATCGAGAGAGACTTTACATGACAGGCCAATAACAATCGTCTCGTGACGGCAACTCGCTCCACGTCAGCATTAGCCAGCGACAAGACAGGTATAGGGGTCCTGTGGAGGGGGGTCTGCGCATGGTTTCTTACCACCAGTGTCGGTCGCCAGTACCATCGTCATTGCAGTCATCTTCAGCATCCTCATGAGTACATAACCTTGCTGCTTTGGAACCGTTTTCCGAGCTTGCCGGAGCACCTCTTACAAAACTTACAATGCAGTCCCAGCCTTGTCTTAGGGTTCAGGGTTTCCTTGGAGGGGCAGGGGACTAGTAGAGCTTAAGTACCTTGAATGGAGTTACCCCAAGTATAACCCTACTTGCTAACTCCCCTGCCGCTCCAAGTAGACCCTAACCCCCATAGATCCCTTTAAGGAACCCCCATAGATCCCTTCAAGGAGGCCTTGTAGAGCCCTTACTAGCTCCCCTGCCCCTCCAAGTAGTGAATGACTCCCTAAACGCTAAACCCTAAACCCCAAATCCAATATGAATCATGCCGGAGGGGACCCTAAACCCCAAATCCAATATGAATCATGCCGGAGGGGACCCTAAACCCCAAATCCAATGAATCATGCCGGAGGGGCAGCTTGCTTCTGCACCTGCACAAGGAGTTCACTCTGAGGGGGGGGGGGGTCAGTTTCCGACCCGAAACAATGACTAAAAACAAGTTTCTGAAAACACGTGCATTCAAGGATCTCGGCGGTTTCCATGAATCTCACAGAGTTTAGAGGCCCGAATAGTTCTCAGATATTTTTGGGGGGTGCTACATGAAAGTATGAATACAATCAGGAAGTCCAGGGAATATCTCCGGTAAACATTCCTGCTTCTTTAGCCTCAAAGGAGGATATCGCTAAGATACAGTAGTAACTGAGTAACGTAAGGGATAGCATTTGCAATTATTCAGGCTGCTATACTGTGATCTAAGCTCTGAACTTTTAGCCGAAAGAATGCTACTAGGTTCCCCCAACCCCCCTAGTAGTAAGGGTACCCGTTTACCCTACGATTCGATTTTAGCTAGAAGACCCCACCATGCAAAGGGCAAGGGGTACTACTGGGAGACTCAGACTGTATCATACATGAACTCCCTCTGATGCCGGGATCCTGTACTTGGAGGATCATGGGAACTAGGGTTATTACTTGCTTGGGTAACTATACTTATTATTACTTATTAACAACTTATAACCCCAATTAGGGTACTGATAACAATGCTTCTTGAGTCCCACGATCCTCCAAGTAAAGTTTTCGAAAGGATGGCTATGCAGGGGACGTCCCCGAGGCCAGGCTCGCGCCAAGGTTTGAGGAGAATGGGTTTAGGGTTTAGGGCCAAGGTTTGAGGAGAGCGTGCAATTCTGGGTGCTTCACCTGCCTGGGCACATGCAGGCCGACCAGCACAAACCAAGGCTCCTGGTGAGCTTGCGCTGCACGTAGGTGTCGCTGTCCGGGTGCTGGGGGGGGCGAAGGGCGCCATGCACATGCAGCTTTGCGCTTGGAGATGCGTGACATGCTGGCAACATAGAAGTAGAGGGCCCGGTCTGCGAGGAGGTGCCCGCGGCGCACGTGATCTTCCAGCTCCTGGTGGCCGCATTTCCTGTCTGGTTCTTAGTAGGGAATGGGGAAAAGGGTTATGGGGACTATTATAAATATCATATGGGGACTACAAAAGGGATCCATTACCCCATTCCCTACTAAGAACCAGACAGTTTCAGCGGCCACAGCCGCGGAATCACATTCCTTTCTCAGGCGTTTCAAAGGTTCCCAGGCCCCCGGGAGGATCCCAAACGTAGATCCAATAATGGGGGTTCCTGTAAAGTACCCTTGGTAGGTCAAGGTAGTTACTAAGTCCCATGATCCTGTAAGTAAACCCTAAAGTCAACCCCAATCTTCAAAGGAGAGACCTCTCTAAGCCCTACGCCCTAAACCCTAAACCCCTTGTAGATCCCTTACAGAACCCTTTAAGGATCCCTGAAGGAGCCCAACATGTAACCATTTCAGGGCCTAGGAGGAGCCTCAACCCTAAACCCCCAACCCTAATCCCTAAACCCGCAAGGGTTTAGGGTTTTCAAAGGCTAAGGAGGAGTCTTATAGATCCCTTTTAGAACCCTTCAAGGATCCCCTTAAGGAGCCCCAAGAGGAACTCAGGGCCTGGGGAAAAGACAAACCTCTCTAAACCCGATGCCCCAAACCTAAACCCTTGAAACCCTTGAACCCTAAACCCTAGTTTTACGGAGGAGCCTCATCAGGGACCCTAAACCCCTTATAGATCCTTTTTAGAATCCCTTTAGGGAGCTCTAAAAGGATTAAAGGATTAAAGAGCCTAGGCCTCTTAAAACCCTAAACCCAAAACCTTAAACCCAAAACCCTATAGATGCCTTAAAGGAACCCTTAAGGATCCCTTGCAGATCCCTTTAACGGACCCCGAACCCTAATCCCTGAACCTAAGGAGGCGCCTCTAAACCCTTAAAACCCTAATCCCTAAAGCCTATAACCCCCTAAAACCCAAACCCTTAAAACCCTAAACCCTAAACCCTATAACCCCTAAAACCCAAACCCTTAAAACCCTTAAAACCCTAAACCCTAGCTTTAAGGAGGAGCCTCTCGAACCGTTGCATCGGAGGAGAGCCGGACGTAGACGTAGCGGCCGCTGAGGACGGACACGCGGAGAGTTATCTGCGCCATGGCCATCTGGCTAATGGGTCCGTTAAAGGGATCTGTAAGGGATCCTTAAGGGTTCCCTTAAGGGATCTTTTGGGTTTTCGGGTTTAAGGTTCAGGGCTTCGGGTTCAGGGTCTGAGGTTCAGGGTTTGGGGTTTAGGGTTTCGGGGTTTAGGGTTCCCCCTAGGGCTCTAAGGACTCATATACTAAGGCTTTTGGGCCCAAAGACCATACTGTGCAAGGCTTGTGGGAACTACTTGATCCCTAGGGTCAGGGCTTAGAGTTTAGGGTTTGGGGTTCAGGGTTTGGGGTTTAGGATTTAGGGTTTACGGGTTTCAAATACTTTGAAGGACACCATACGAGTTCTTCAGGGTGGCTTTGAGGGTCCTATGAGGGTTCTACAGTCGGCTACCTGTAAGGATGCCATAAGTGCTCCAAAAGGGTACCTTTAAGGGCACCATCAGGGTTCTAGAAGAAACTTAGGCCTTTTGGGATCTGCAGAATAAGGATTCCGGTGTGTAGGGCCTTTATTAGAATCCCATGCAGGGTTCCAGGGTAGATGGTTTAGGGTTACGGGTTCAGGCTTTAAAGGGTTAGGAACTGACGGGGTTTAGATGGGTTAGGACTTAGTGTCGAGTTTCCCTGGGGATCTAAGGACTCATATATTAAGGCTTTTGCGGCCAAAGACCATGCTACATAATTAAGGCTTTTGGGCTGTTTTGATGCCCAGGGTTTAGGGTTTGTGGCTAGATGGTTGTAGACTCCTACCTTAACTAACCTACCAAACCCTACTTTTTTGCAGGTTCTTATTATAAACCCTCATATGGAATTTATAGGGACCCTACTTTTTTGAGATTTTGGAAGGTCAAGGTAGACAGCTTTTCAACGACGAGGTCACACCGACGGGGTGTAAAACGGCACACAGACAGAGCCGCTCGAGGCACCAAATCCCAAACACCAAGCCCGAAGCCCCAAACCATGAACCCCCTAAAGTAAACCCCATAAAGGGAACTCCAGAAAGTTGGAATATGGATTAATGGTAGGATCCCCTATAATTTACCTTAAAGGGGTTACGATAATGATATTCCAACTTTCTGGCTTCTACTGTAAAGTTGGAAACCGGATTAACGCCAAATAGTGCTGGGGTTCCCTATACATTACTCTTACGGATTGAGGCTATTGGGTTTCCAACTTTTGGGCTTCTCCTACACTTAAATCATACGGTTGATAATATAAATCCTGCATTACCTTAAGGACCTTAAACTATGGGAACTATGGTATATACTCCTTATATTATCGACCGTGGGGGCCTTAGGGGGGCAAGACGAGGCCTAAGAAGGCCTATCTAAGGAAATATAGCCCCCCTACCCCCCTAAGGGTCCCTATGATTAAACCGTAAGCCGTAAGCCCACCCTACACCCTACATCCTAAACCCCTAAACCCTAATCCACACTCGAAACCTCAAAACCTTAGAGCCCACAAAGCCAAGGGGGTGGAGAACTATCATCGTGACCAGAAGGTTGAATGTAGGGAACGGTCAGATTAGTTAGAAGAAGTGCTTCTAGACACAGGAGTAACCCAGGCATAAAAAGGATGCCCTTTTTGGTTTAAAGGGGCTTATAAGGGAACCCTGAACCCTAAAAAAGGGAATAAGGGCCTACTCTAGGTCCTAGGCTTTAGAGGGTCAGATAAAAGGGCTCAACGTTTTTCGTGACGGGTTCGAATGATTGGAAAAAGCGCTTTGACATGTCTAGGCTTTGGCTTAGGCCTTTGACATGAGTTCAAGGTTCTTGGGGCTTGGTAATTAATCAATTCAGTCTTGGGCATTAACTAATTAAAGTTAAAGCCCTAAACCAAACCCAAACCCTAAACAAAAAGCCCAAATTCCAGTCGCTCTTTGTCCCCTCACCATCAACAGCGGCTTGTGTTGATTGCGCGCGGCACGAAGACTCTGCCTCAACCTTCACCGGACTTGAACCCACTGGGCGAAAAACCAACCTCGGCTTCGTCCAAAAAGTCCGCTTACTGGTTCAAGGGTTTAAGGTATATAATCACAAGCTTTAGGGTTGAGGGTTTAGGGTATATACTCATAAGTCACAGGGTTGAGGGTTTAGGGGGTTTCGGGTTCAGGGATATTCCAAGGATTACGATAAAGGATCAAGTATAGAGGCCGAAACTATAAGGACCGGGCTCTGGGATAGATTCGACTAGCAGACTGCAAATCGAACAAGGAAACCCTGAGGAATAGTAAGGGTTCTCAAGGGCTCCTTAAAGCGATCTATAGGTTTCCTAAAAGGGATCTATGGGCTTTAGGGTTTAGGGTCTACTTGGATGGCAGGCGACTTAGTAAGTATGGTTATAAGTAGAGTTATAAGTACCCGAAATGGAGTTACCCCAATTATAACCCTACTTAGAACCTACTTACTAGGTCCCTTGCCCCTCCAAGTGAGGAATAGTATTGCAGCCCTTTTTTCAGGCATCTGTATTTTGCCTTACATAATCTTTTCAGGTATTAGGAGCACTCTTGCGAGAAGATCTGATTTTTTCTGCTGGAATTGCTGATGATGAGGCGGAGTACGAGGATGCCATCAGAATGCAAATGCTTAGGCCTTAAGCCCTAGACCCCTCCGGATATGAGTAACAGCACTAGCAACTGTAATACTTTATCAAAAACAACATTGATGAAACCAATGCTATTAAGTAGAAGACAGAACTAACCACGGTAATATTGCGTCAAGACCAGTCAACATTATAGTAAACCCTAAACCCTAAACTCTGCTCTTCAGTAGAAGCCAACAGTACCCTAAACCCCTTAACCTTCAACTCCTAAACCCTAAACCCCTTTCAAACCCTAAACCCTAGTCCATGGACAGGTTGCCGGCCGCTTCTGTACTTCGCTGCGCAACTCGTGTAAAGTTGCGTCATGCTGCTGATGCACGAGCACCCAAAGGCTGCATGTACCCTTATAGTAGATACTTAAGCCTTAAAGGGGGTCCCTCTATAGGTACTTTAAGGCCTAAGTCTCTACTATATGGGTACATAGAGCCTTAGGGGCAAAGCTACAACGGGGATGTCGGAACGCTGGGGGGTTAATATACGGGCCTTAGTAATTAGAATAGGGTTTTGGGGCCCATCATGAATAAACAAAGGAACCCCCAAAAAAGTATAAGTAATTGTGAAGGCCCCTACACTACCTTTCTTTCCGGCCTCATCTAACAAGGGTGCTCGTGCCTGGAACTGGTAGCCGCTTACATGGCGGTTCCCCATCCTTGAGCTTCCCTTAGG
This sequence comes from Symbiodinium sp. CCMP2592, assembly GCA_905221615.1. Classification (NCBI taxonomy): domain Eukaryota; class Dinophyceae; order Suessiales; family Symbiodiniaceae; genus Symbiodinium; species Symbiodinium sp. CCMP2592. The sequence goes on from CAJNDT010001302.1 coordinate 46,091, forward strand.
ATTCTTCCAAAACTGTGTAAGGAAATCTGCGAATGATCGGTTCAGGGTTTATGTTTTAAAGTTCAGGGTTACCCAGACAATGGGAATTCTGGTATCAGCTGACTATGAACTGTGCAAGATCTTGTCCATCAGCAGTACTGCAAAACCCGCCTTGCCTCCATGGCCCACGTATTCCTTACATCATTCATAGTATCTCCTTACAGGCTGAGTAAGTCTAAGCACTACATCCTCAAACCAAGTTCCACAAGTGCTGTATCCCCTCAACCCTCAACCCTCAAAACTCTAGACCCTACAGTGAAACCTAAACCCACAGAGCACAATACCCCTTAATTAAGCAATATAGGTTAACTCATAATATGAAGTCCCTAGTGATTTAAGGTATCTTCCTTCATTAAGGGGTATTGGGCTCTCTGGGAACCCCACACCCTAACCAGGATTTAGGGCTCTTAGGGTGAAGCCTTGGATTCCACAGCCGTGACATCCTGCAGGCCTCCGATCGAAAACTGTGAACATCCTTACCTGAGGGGAACGCAGAAGGGGGCAACGGTCTGTCAGGCAAAGGTTGACCCTTCGACGAAGTTCGTTTTTTCAAAAACCCTTCGGCGAACTTCTGCGAACGTTTTGGGGGTTCGTGAGGGGTTCGTGGGTTGTTCGGTTACAAGATAAAGTTCTGATATGTTGTTAAAATTCCCAAGTATATTAAAAGCTTCAATAAGAATTTACGACACTACACCCCGGATAGTCTGTGAAGTTTATATGTCAGCGAGATGAAATGATGATGATTTGCCACGCCTTTTTCTCTGCATCTTGCAGGGATTTCCTGCGAATGTCTTTCCAAAAATACGGAGTTTCTTGCGTTACTCTGGCTCATTAGCAAAAATTCTTGCCAGGGCCCGACAGTCGTTCAGTGCAGGTCCAGGAAGTGCAGAATCCTGGCGGGCGGGAGTGTAAAATCACAAATGAGGTGCGTCAAAAGGCTTGTTGCTCTGGCAACCCGTTTTCTCTCTTGCGACTTCTGCGGCCAGTGACTAAGGCAGCGTTTTATCGCAAACGGCCCGGCAAGGCGGTTGATCGCCAAAACTTGCCAGGTTCAGCGGCCGAGGACTCGATTAAAATTTCTTGCCTTCAGAAACAGCGGCAGCGGAATTCGGCAGAGTCAGGCCGGGGCGCTCTTGAAATACTTCCCTGCTCTCTGACCTACAGTCTCGGAAGACTCAGAAGCAGGGGTAACCCGAGAACACAAAAGCATGTGACACCAACTTTCAGCGATGCATTTTTTATGTTAAAAATAATAATGCTTCTTCTGTGTTCTTGCCCCTGAAACAATCTCAGTCAAGCTTACTTTGGCGATCCTCGCCCTCCTGATGCTGGCGACTTGATCGAGCTGACGGGCGATCCGGCGAGGGTCTTCGGACTCTTGCTAGGCGACGACTTGGAATTGATCTTGCGCTTCGGCGTCCGCGGGGGAGTGTTCTTGCCGTTCCCAGCTGCCGGTTGAAGCGCAGTCTCCGATTTCGCCTGCCACGATTTCGTCTTCTTGCCATCACCAGAACCGGCTTCGGGGGAGGAACCCGTCGGGCACTCCTTCAGAAAGAACGGGCTCTCGGGCAAGGTCTTGCCCTCGTTGATGTCGGAATTCAGGATCTTGCACACCGAGATGTCCACCAACCCAGCACCTGACGGAATTGCTATGCAACGAACAACTGAGTTGGAAGAAGTGGTTTCAACATGTTCTGAATAGACGAGAGAACTAGAGAAGCGCGTGCTTAGATAACTTGATCTGAAAGATTCGCACATTGCAGCTGAGAAACTCAAGGATGTGTTGAAGTTTCTTGCGCACATGACCTTGATGTTGTCGATGTTCTGCATCTCCGGCGGAAGCTTAAACATCAAGTCGGTCTGCATGTACCGCAACTGACTCTTGCCGTCGTCCTGCTTCTCCAGCCTCCAGTAGCTGCAGGAGGGATCGTCAACGAACTCCTTGAGAACGCGGACTCTTGGGCTTGGGTGAATTTAAGGCCAACCGATCCGACAAACAAGGCAACGGTTAAACCGAATTCATTCAACTTGAATTTTCACTGACTTGGACTCACGACCCCAGCCGCATGTTGGGCCTAAGAGGCTGAGCAATGAACAGGCGGCGGAAAATCACGATGTTGCAGCAGGATGCCTTACTTAGGCGGGTTAAACGAGTAGGTCCTGGAAGGTCGTCTCTGGCCCCCGTGGCTCCCAGGTTTCTAGCCGGCTGCCGTAGTCTGTGAAGCGCTTCATCATGAAGTCCTCAAGCGCGACCATGCTCTTGCTCGGCAACGCGCTGTTGACGTCGCAGTGAGTGATGAACCTACGGCGAGTGAGGTGTTTTGCACTTTTCTTGCTTCGGCAGAGGCAAAGAAGATTTGAATGAAAGATTGTTTTACATGTACTACTGATTCACAGCCAAGCTACGCGAGCAGGGTCGCCAGGAAAGCACGCTCTATCTTGCATCTGAAGTTCTTCTGCTGTTTGTCCAAGAACGACATCACTTTGGGAATCATCTTGCAAAGCAGCGGTCGCGTTTGCTCTTGCCCAAGCAATCGGAACTTGTTCATGTAGGGCTTCAGCTTCTGCTCCGACGAGTCGTCGTCGCCCACGATCTTGCCGGAGTCCAGCGAATCAAAGCTTCCCATACCTTTATGCCACGTGCGCTCTAAAGACAATGAATCACAGTCAGTCATTTCACTCAAGTTCAACTGAATTTAAAGAACCTAGCTCGCTAAAGCTTCACAGTACTATTTTTCTTTCCCAAACATACCCAAAAAAACGAAGAACTAAAATTCTCAGCGACTGAAGCCCCGATGGATGTGTTCCAGTGCTTTCGGCCGTAGGGCAAACCACGCATCGAGCTCCTGCCTCATCGTGACCAGTCTGTTCTCTTGCGCTTCAAGATTCGCTTTCTGCTCTTTGCGCAAGGCTTCCTCCGCCTTGTCCTCAGTTCACGAATATTCGGACATGTGATTAGCTTGATTGATGGGATCATATGTTTAAAGTTAAGGGGGGTCGGAAGGTTGAAGTGTAGACGCCTTGCTTGCAGACAAAACACTTTCAGCTTCTTCTCCTTCGAAAGCGCCTTCTCTTGCACTGCCTTGGTTTTTGACTGGATGCAGCTCTTCTTCGGGGCCATGGCTGCGCAAGCTCGGCCAGCAGGAAACAAAATTATCCAAGACTGAGATGCTTCAAGGCTTCTCTTACTTGCTATCGAGCCGGACATGTCACCGGCAGTGATGACGGCTGGGCCGGTGCAATTTCTCATCTCTCACAACCTCATCGCAGACAAACAGGCTTCCCTGCAGTGTCGTTTCTGAATCTGGCCGAAACAATCCAACAGGAGGCGGGCAGACCTTGCAAGCGACGTAGGTCTCTTGCAGGATAGACCGGTGGAACCGGCACCTGTTAGTGTCTGACTGTGTCTGATTGGATTGGTTTGGCTTACTATACATCAGAATGTGGAAACCAAGGACAATCGCAAAAGCTGCGAGCATCGATCCAGCGCAGGTGAGTTAATCATTTCAACTATTGACTTGAATAAGCATCCGCACACCGTCTCTATGCTCGCAGATGCGTACAGGCGCAAGCGTGCATGTATGTTTACGTTTGCGTATGTGGGTGGGCGCTACTATACAACTTAATAGTTTATTAATAAATTGTGCGTGCATGCGGTTGTGACCGGTCGCACTCTGGGTTCGCGGCAGGAGGACTCTGGCCAGACCAGTGTAATCAGCAGGGCAGGAAACTCTCGCAGGAGTCTCCGCCTGCAAGCGTGGTGATATGCAAGACCCGGAAGCCTACCGTATTAAAAATTGTTATTATGAAATATGCATTCATTCGTTACTTCAAGACAGTCAGGAGTAGTAGTCGTCGTCGTAGTAGTAGCACTAGTACTAACTATTAAGTACTAGTAATAATAATAATCGTCGTTTACTAGCTAGTTTAGGGTTTGCATTTGTGCTGAATCTGGGCAGAGGAACTTACGGAAGGTCTGGCTACGAGGGTGCCACTCCTTTACTTCCAAAGACTCAGATTTGCAGATTTGAGCAAAGAAGGAGAATCTTAACTGAGTCTTACTGGCCTTGTTTCGGTTGCAACTTTCGAGTAAATTACATTATTACATTATTATGCCTGCAATTATTGCTTGGATGCATCTTGCGGATCTTATGGGTCTTGCGAGTGGGCGACTTAGGGGGGGAGTGCCCATACCCTAAACCCTAAACCCTAAACCGGAATTATTATTAAATTACTGAAACAGAGCTTCAAGATCAGTCCCAAAGACCCCGAAACCAAACTTGAAAGCCCGGGAAAGAAGCCCAGCCCCTGAACGAACTATTGTAAGTGCATTGTATTAATCATGTTTGCGCTCTTGCTTCTTACTTATGCTAATATTAATTTAATAGGGTTTAGGGTTCAGGGGTGTAGGATAAGAGAGAGAGAGAGAGAGAGAGAGAGAGAGAGAGAGAGAGAGAGAGAGAGAGAGAGAGAGAGAGAGAGAGAGAGAGAGAGAGAGAGAGAGAGAGAGAGAGAGAGAGAAAGAGAGAGAGAGAGAGATCTCCGCCGGGTCGATGTCGATGTGGAGTCCGCCAGGACTGGGTGCAGCGATGAACGCCGCAGCCGAACACTCGGAATTGGTGTCGGCAGCTGCTAAGTAGACGAAGTTGTGGCTCGCAGCCCGGCCGCCAGCACCTCAGATTACAAGGATCCACGAACGGATCCATGGAGGCCTTCTGCCAAGGGCATCCTCCAGCGAGAGGCCAACCAGGTTCAATTTCAGGTTGAAGCCTCTGTGCCTGGGCGTCTTCTGGTAGCGGAAGTCAAACTTCCCGACCATGCGGTTGCACGTGCTCCAGTGCTTTCGGAGTAGGGCTAACTACGGTGTTCCCCTGGGCGGACAACCCTAGTATGTCTAGAGAAGAAAGGCCCGCCTAAGAAACCTTCCTCCGCCAAAGGGACCACCACTATTTTAAAGGTTTCTTAAAACAACACCCCCTACACTACACCCAATTCACCCAATGCCTTAGCCATTTAATTAGTTCGGAGGAGGCACGGTGGAGTCCTACACCGGGGATTCTATTTCAGGAGCCGGAAGGCGAAAACTGAAGCATCCCCAGGGTCGAAATGATACCCTCCGAATGTGAGTTCGGCCTCCTGAAGTGAAGAAACTGAAACATTAAATCAAGGCTTTCTGACAGGGCCCCATAATGCTTCGGCAAGGGAATCTTACGCAGTCGAGGTCCACCCTGAAACGGCTCCTGACATACCATTCGGCAACGGGTTGGGCCTTAGGGCGGGGGGCTTAGACTACAGCCTCCGAACTAATTAAACTCAACCACCTACCGTACACGCCAAGAGCGGGACGGAGCTGAGCGAACGGCGCCAGCGGCAGCAGCCGGGCAGCGCAGAAGGGTGGCCTGCGATTGGAGCTTCTGATTTTAAAACGCGGCATATAACGTAAATGCAGATCTAAAGCTTCATTTGTTGCAGACTGCACAACGCCGTTTGGTGACATGCCTCTATCGGCATCGGCTCCCTCTGGCAAACGGCGTCTGGCACGGACTGGACCTGAGCGAGCGTCGGCAACGGTGTATATGAGCAATCAATGTCGGCACTGCTGCGGCCAAGTGCTTGCCGCCACAACGGCAAGTGGCTTGTTTGTTCTTACATCCTCTTTTCACTTGCCTGTCACCCTCCGAAAGAAGGCACTTCACAAAGCATCAAATTCATGACCCCGTGGCAGTAAAGTTCTGTTCTGAAGACAAAGACCCAAAATGACTTCCCCAGCTTTGGCAGTCTAGCCCCACTGAGCTCCAGGCGTGCCAAAGAAAACGGCCGCAGCAAAGTCCTAGCAAAAACGGGCGGTTCTATTTTAATGCGGCTCGCTAACACCACTGCTCTGGGCCTGCGGACATTGATTGCTGCTTCTTTGAAAGTCTGTATCTGCCCAGCACCTCATCTAATAATATCGACACCGCACTTTTTTGGTCCTCGCATTCAATCATCGACGAGCAAGCACTGACGGCGACGATTCTTCTTGCCAGCGGCGCGGATTTTGCAGCTTCGACTTTAGTCGTGAATGGCATCGAAGTCGAAAGGACACTGAACACCGGGATGCAAATTCCCGTGTCTGGCCCAAACCGACTCGAGAAGGAATCTGACGGCGTGAGCGTCTCCCTTGCCTCCCCAGCTCCTGCTTTGCGACCAGCGAGATCGGCGGCAAGAGACTCGGAAACACTTGTTGAACATGTCCTTATAGCACTTGTAGTTCTCTGGCAGAAACTGCTGCATCTTTCTTGCGTCCCAGGTGTCAGAAGAACGGAAGGTGATGGGCTTCCTCTTGCCGTAGGGCTGCTCGGCTTTTGCCGCTTTCTTGCGAATTCGCCTGATGCTTTTGGCGATCTGTTTGAGCACCGGTGCGTTCTCCTCATCTTTCTCCGCAGCTTCTTCTGCAAGCTCTTGCGCCTCTTCGCCATCGCCATACTTGCGATCCTCTTCACCTCAGATCTAAATTGTAATTTGATTTATTTTCTGATGAATCAAGCAATAACTGACGAAGGCAGCAAAAGACAATGACAACAACTGAACGAGGAAGTGGAATCTAATCTAACAAGTTAAGGGGTTTTGGGTTCAGTGTCAACCTTGCTTGGCCAGGCTACCCAAAAGGTTCCCCAAAGAGTCTGCATTATTCTGGCACCGCCAGAACATGGATCTCTCCAAGGCTTGTGCCACGAGCTCCTCCGTGGTGGCCAAAGTTTGTCGGATGGATTCTTGCAGAAGCCCTGCAAAGTCATCAGCCTCTTCAACGACGCCGTGCTCGTCCTGTGACATGAAGGATCAATGACACCGATATCAGTTCTGTCAACGTCACTGTTGCTGCATTGACAGAACTATTTCACAGAATGAAGCGCTCTGAAATTCAAGACTTCAAGGAGTCAAATTTGTGAACTGAAGCTGTGCCAGCAGAAGTTCCTTGAGGAGGCGCTTCAGCATGGACTCCGGGACGTTGAAGAATCCTTCTCTTGCGGAAAACTGCAGCAATGAGACCGATGTCTTGCTTCTTTCCCACAGCAAGCCAGGCAAGGGTGGTACGACAAAGTTCTCCTGCCTTTGGTTTTTTTTTGGCGCCTTGTGTCTTCTTGTCACCGCGACAGTAAGCGGGGCAGCTGGAACTGCATCTAGCACAACCCAGTCGGAGAAGTTGATGACTGCCTCGAAATGCAGCACCACCGGGTCTTGCAGCTTCAAGAAGACGAAGGACTCTTGCTCGCACCTTTCCATTCTCAGTAATCCCACAGCCGTGTTTTGCGGCCAGGGCCCGAGACTGAGCCAAACCTTCGCTGTGTCGGTCTTCTTGCGGACGACCAGGCCAGCAGTGATGAAGGCGCTTCTCCAGGAGGACATCAAGGTGTTCATTCTGGCGGGGGGCGTGTTGACCATGAGGATTTGCTCCAAGAAGGTCGCGTGGTAACCCATGCTGCTCAAGTTTGGCCAAGAAGCTTTCCCCATGACCTCTTGCAGCTTCGGGTGCCCATCCATCTTGCGCGTGTGGTGCACTGCTTTGGGGATGGGCTCTTGCGCGGCCACAGTTTGCCCGTTCGTCTCGATCTCGGGGTAACCGAAAGAATGCAACACCTTCGACGTGCAAACTTGCGACCAGGAGTCTGCCGGGGCGAAATCGTGCATCTTGCCTTCTGCTGATTCGGCTTCCCTCATCTTGCCAAAGCCCTCCTCGTTGTAGGTGAAGATCATGGACCCGAAGCAATCTCTGAGATACTGGACCAGCTCTGGCGTGGCTTTCCAATCGTTTCTTGCCGCAAATCTTGCCAGGTCAGAGACCCATCGGAGGCGCATCGCAGATCTGGTAGCTGCAAGTTTGCACCAAGGGTTTTCTCTTATCAATTCGGTCACCTTCGCATCAGCTGCGGCAAAAACTTTCAGCTCTTGCAGGACCTTGTCCGCCGCCTCGACGCTCTCGCAGCCTCTTGCCAAAACCAGCGGGAAGCAGCCATGTGAAAGCCTGGGCGCATAGTTAAGTTAGGGTTACCGGAGCTGGGACTGGGGTCGGTTTATTTCATTCAGTCATCATAATAATTTTAATTTAATGGGATCATATCCAAATTTGTAGTAGTAGTGTGAGTCTGACTCTGACTGACTGAAGTCTGCAGCATTCGAGGAACTTGAGCTAAGTCCGTCAACGATTGGTGTCCAAATTTACTTGTTCTCCAGTGACCATTGTCGACACATGGCCTGGTCATGCTTCCAAATCTTCAGGTCGCACAATCAAGGTTAGCCCAGAATCAATCAATGCTGCACATGTTCGACAAGCGACTCGAAGAGACAGTGGAATCTCATCATTGCGATCGCATAGCGGAAGAGCCGCTCGTAGAGGAAGTCTTGCCAAGTCAGTTCTGCGTCGTCTGGCTTCAGCGAGAAGTAGTACAAGGAGTTGCCAGCCGCCAACGCGTCAATGATGCCCATGCTGCGGTGGTTCTCTGGCAAAAGTGCCTCGTTGGCGATCTCTTGCACCTCATAATTCGACTCATGGTACTTGGCAGACAGACTAAAGTCGTACATTTTTTCTGTGGATGAACATCGCTAAAATTATATTAGTAATTCAGCCAGAGTCACGACAGTTCGCCATCGCCCTTGTGCCTGCTCTGCCAAGTACCTCCACGAGCCCTCTCGTCCTCTTACGCTCTGGCGAATCCTGTTGAGTTCGCGGGATACCGGAACAGAGACGCAGTACCAAGCATTCACGTTTCCCAGGACCTCTGGGTCGCACACTAGGTGCATTATGGCCTGCAGCTTGTTTTTGAACTTCGACAAAGCTGCAGCCTGCTGCTTCTTGCTCTCCGCCAGGGTCTCCGCACCGCTGGCGATGGCATCTTGCATGCTCGACAACATTTCCAGTTGCCCACCATTCTGGCGCAGCCAGCCGTTCTTCAACCCGAAACTGACCAGAATGATGCCCAAAAGGCCTGCTTCTTGCCTGATGTTGTGCCAGGCTGAATGAAACTCATCCCAACGAGATGCATTTCCACTGCCGATGTGCTTCTTGCCGATGCTGCTGCCTTGCAAGAGGCGGATGATGTCTGGCACACTGAGATCGTGCTCGGCGACACCAATTTCCATGGCCACGTGTGGAAGAAAGAACTTCATGATCTCCCATTCTGCAGAGGTCTCTTGCTGTCTTTGTTTCTTCTTCAGCGTCTCCAGAAAACTCGTAACTTCTTCTGCGACGATGCGCTTCCACTTCATGCCACCCCAGGGACCTCGTGTCCAGCTTATGAGCGCATTGGCCCATCTTGCGCTGTAGTTTCCATAGGTCTGCGCATTCTGCAGGACACGCTGTAGCTTGTGCCTGGGGTCGTAGATGAAGATGCTGCGGAGTCTTGCGTGGAACATGAGGAACATCTTGCAAGCTTGAGCATCAGTGCCGTGGTCTGTACAGCACACCAAGACTGGTGTCTTGCCCAACGGTTCAGCGTCTTGCATTTTCTCTTCCTCCTCATTTTCTGGCGCAAAAGCCACGAGTCCTCTGGCGTTGTTGGTGAGCTTGACGATGTGATCCAAAGCCAGCACTTGGTCGTACGTGCTTAGTCTGCAGGCGGGCTTCTTGCGGCTGGACAGAGTCTCGGCTTCAGCATCTTCCAAGTCTCGTTTGCGATCTTGCCCTCAGCTTCTTAAGCAAATGGTCGAGAGCAAGCATGCCAAACTAAACTGACCGCTTAGATCTACTTAGACGTAGTCTTTGGCGGACGTGTATCCAGCCTCTTACGTTGGTTTGCAAAAGAACGCCAACTCAGCTTGAATGTCTTCCATTGACAGCCCAAGGCTCGAAGGATCGACCTGACATCGATGGGCCCAATACCCGCAGTTTCTAGCGAGTCGTCTCTCTGGCCAGGAATCTGGTGGCCGGAGTCCTGGTGCACCTGAGGGAAGACAGAAGCGACTCCATTAGTTTAATGAGCCTTTTAACATTATTTATTAACTCTTTAATTAATATTAATGAATTTCTGGCTCTGATTGGCCTGCGGTGGTGCCCAGCCACACTCGCCACTTGCCAAGTTCATGCAGGCGTAGGACGTGATCTTGCGACCACCGACGCGGGAGGAGTCGAAGCACACGTTCAGGTGTCTTGCGCCCCAGGTTGCCGCCAACAGAGTCTTGTAATAGGAGGCTCTCTCCAGGTCCTTGTCCTTTCTCGTCAGCAAGCTTCTTGCCACAATACTTCTTGCCTTGAGAGCTGCTTTTTGCTGCCTTGTGAGCTTGATTTTCTTGCGTTCACTCTCTTGAGCTTCATCTTGCCGCTTGCGTTTTTTTTTGTCTCTGGCATTCCATGCTTTCTGGCGCGCTTCCACGACGTTTCTCACACGCTGTACCGGATCTCGACGGTGACCTTGCTGCGCCATATCTGGCGTGCCGTCCTGCCAATCCACGAAAAACATCTGTTGCTCCATTGCAGCAGCAAGTTGCTCCAGAATCTGGCACAAAAGCCATCGCATTTTTTCTTTCAATCGTATGTCTCTCAGAAACTGCAGAAGATCATGCTCTTTACTCAGGCGCAGTCCCTTGACGCTGATGTTTGACCTCTTGCATGCTTTTGCCAGCTCTTCGAAGTGAACTCGACCCTGGACTACGGTGACCTCCACAGGTTCGTGGTCGGAAGGAGGTTGCAAAGTCAGCCTCACTTCTGTTGCAACAGCGTTCATGACTTTGCTCAGCCAGTCACCGCAGGCCTTGCGCGTGGTCGCATCCTTGCCAGAAACCGCACCGGACAGAGTGACAAGGAGCACCAGAACTGTGCTTCCGCAGACTTCATGTGCTGCCATCTCTCCCGGCATGCCGTGGCGATCTTGCCGGGATCTGTCCGGCCACAGGAAATGCTTCTGGCTTCCCAGAATGGCAGAAGCCATCTCGGACCAACTCTTCTTGCACGTCCCAAGGAAGTTGTGAGGATTCTTGCCTTTCTGGAAGTTCTGTAAACGCCACCAGAAATGATACCCGTCCAGCGGCAAGGCAAACTGTAGCACAAACAGCGGCTGCTCTTGTTCGTGGACGCCCCGGAAGACCTGTCAGGGCACATTATTTATTCACCAGGAACTGCAAGCCAAGGCCGATCGATTCATCACCCTAACTGTTTAACTGCATCTTAACGTCTTTGCTCTGACCTTGGCCTCGTGGTCATCTGGCGGGTAGAGGAGGAGACGATCCTCCTGAAAAGCAGTCAGCCACTTCAGTCTGACCCCGTCCACAGTCGACATCTTGGCAAAGAGCTCTTGCGAGGCCGCGTCTCGCCAGACGGACCAGGAAAAGACCTTGTTAAGCCACTCTGTGGTCTCGCCAATGCGAAGGTACGCCCAGCCGGTCTGGCGGCTCACACGTA
>CAJNDT010001302.1:59078-74078 GCA_905221615.1 Symbiodinium sp. CCMP2592
TGCGGGGAGTGTCCAGCGGGCTCTGGAACTAGGGCGGTTCTTGCTGCTGTTGGCTCTGGAACCGGGGCTCTCGTGTTCGTGGTCGGCTTCTGCGGGGAGTGTCTCGTGGTCGTGGTCGGCTTCTGCGGGGAGTGTCTCGTGGTCGTGGTTGGCTTCTGCGGGGAGTGTCCAGTGTGCTCTGGAACTAGGGCTCTTGCGGTCGGCTCTGGAGTGTGCAGTGCTTCTGGGCTTTCCAGGCCCTGGCAGCTGTGCACATGAAGGTGAACTCAAGTCGAGCTTGTAATTTAGAATTTTTCAATTGGAAAGAAGCAACAGCCTCGTACGACTTTGCAAGAAGCCTCTCCAGAGTGGAGGACGCCTCCGAACGGTCGTCGTCTTGCTCCTGCAAGGTGCTGGGAAGCTTCTGAGCTCGCGCGGCTGTGTCAGGAATAAGGTTAGGACAGACACTTACTCACAAAGAAGCTCCTCCTCCGAAATCTGATCCTCCGAACGGTCGTCGTCTTGCTCCTGCAATGTGCTGGGAAGCTTCTGAGCTCGCACGAGCGTGTGACTTAGATGCCTTATGGGTAAGGTTCGGACAGTTCCGAACACGGCTTAGTCTCGCAAACCCCGGCCTTTCGGTGTCTCTGCAGGTTGGGGCCGTTGTTCTGTACCTATGAAAAACATTCTGTGAAAGAGCAGTCATGAATGGCCAGACACAGAGCTGGAAACAACGCTAGTAGGAAATCCTAAAACGACAGCATCTCAACGCGGACGGAGGACACGCTTGGCCCATGTTGCATCAGCAGCAAGCTTGTCCAAGACGATCGTCGCAGCCGACATGTTGCCCGTCTGGACAAAAGCACTGGCACTGTGTTTTTGCGGAAACACGAACGAGCTTCTTGCTAGAGCCGACGGAATGCAAAGGCAGGAGTGGCTGGGGACTGGTCAATCGAGCAGAATTCAGAATGTCGGACTGAGTGGCCGGCATCTCGGCCTGGTATGTGGCCCAGGCAATGTCCCGGCCTGGGTAAGGACAAGCGCAAGACAGATGACTGAAATCAGACCGGGGACATCCCTGCAAAAGATCAAGAATGGCTGTTTGTTGCTGTTGCAGCATTTCTCTCCAGGAAAGGACAGATTCTTGCAGCGAGGCAGTCAGAGCATGCATCATCCTTTTTCTCGCTTGTGCCATGTCGTCTCTGGCTGTCTGCGACATTGCGAAATCTGGCTGTCTTGCGACGCACGCGACAGAGACACATTAACCGGTCCGGTGGAGCGGGCTTCTTGCTGTACCAGGCTTTAATGTGCGCTCAAGGTAAGTATTGGACTCCTGAAGTGTCTTGCACCTCTGCACCACTGAATCTGGCCGTCGTTGGAAGGATCTTGCAACCCCCCCTGCAAAGATGTCTTGCCAAAAAAACGCCATTCTTGTGGTGCTTGGAGTCTGGCTCACATGAGCTCTGATCCTGGCGGAGTGTGCCACTGGACAGCGATGCGGAGCACCAGGTAGTAGTTCTTGCGAATAACCCGGCAATCTTGCACAGCCATCCCGAAAATTTCCTCAAGATCTTGCCTAATCAGGAACTCTAGCATACCGCCATGGAGGTCGTTAATGTACCCCAGCTCACACGTGCAGGTATACTGGCCGCAGAGGGCCTCTTGCTCGCACGCCCGGATAAACTCTAACTTCTTGCCGTTGTTCCACCATCTCTTGATCATGAGCTCTTGCTCCTTTTCCTGAGCCGGTCTCGGATCTTGCGTCAAAGCTCGCAAGCGGTGTGCCAGCTGGCCAGGAATGAGGTCGTTGGCATCGACGTTGGCCATGATCTTGCACTGCTCGCTCTTGCAAGAATGCAAGTCTTGGTATGCTCTTGCAAGAAGGCAAGTCTTGCAAGGCTGTTTTGCAAGAAGGCAAGTCTTGCAATGGGAGTCGAGCGAGATGGGGGGCAGATTCTGAAGCTGAGTCTGGCTGCGTGGTCCAAGCGGCAAGGTGTTTTTTCAGAGAATTAATTGCTTCTTTGACACACAACACATGTCAGCGACTCTGAACGGATCAACTGCTTGAAACCTGACCGAGGGCGCGACCATGCTCTGTCTGTCCTTTCGGTCGACTGCCGAGGACCTGACAGGAAGTAAAGAAGAGCGACTAATACTTGCAACTTGCTCTTGCTCTTGACGTACTGCCGTACTTTGCAACTTGCTCTTGAGGTACTGCCGTACTAAAACTACTTTTAAAATTAAGAACAAAGAGGAATTACTAACAGTACGGTTGAAAGTTTGTTTCGTTTGAAGTTAATCGCGCAGCGATACAGCATGGTAAATAGACAGGCATAGCTTCATGAGTAAGAGAACTTGATTAATTAAGTATTAATTAATGGAAAAGCAAAAACAAGAGAAAGGATTCAAACGGGTGCCACTGGCAGAAGACATTGTAAGAATGCAGAACAAATTCAAATGCAGCATGAGTTTTGTAAGATTATAACAAATAAGTAAAATATACTATATTTTTAATTTAAATAGTGTCATGTCATTCAGTTTCGAGATTCAGCAAACAAAGCACACTGCACTGCACCGATGAGCCGCGCCACGCGGCGCGCGCGCCACGCGGCGCGCAGAGAAAGGACAAGGCACAGTGCCACAATAAGAAACAACTAGACTAGCACAACGAATAGAAGTCAAATCATAAGGGAGCTTTTGGCCGGCAGACAGCGCCACGCGGCGCGCGCGCCACGCGGCGCGCAGAGAAAGGAGAAGGCGCAGTGCCACAATAAGAAACAACTAGACTAGCACAACGAATAGAAGTCAAATCATAAGGGAGCTTTTGGCCGGCAGACAGCGCCACGCGGCGCGCGCGCCACGCGGCGCGAAGAGGAAGGACACAAGGCACACTGCCGAAGACATAAGAAATAACTAGACTAGCACAACGAATAGAAGTCAAATGAAGCTTTTGGCAGGCAGATAGCGCCAAGCGGCGCGCGCGCGCCACGCGGCGCGCGCGCCACGCGGCGCGAAGAGGAAGGACACAAGGCACACTGCCGAAGACATAAGAAATAACTAGACTAGCACAACGAATAGAAGTCAAATGAAGCTTTTGGCAGGCAGATAGCGCCAAGCGGCGCGCGTCACGCGGCGCGCGCGCCGCACGGCGCGTAGCAATGCAGCGTAGAAGAAAGGAAAGGCACATAGCTGGATTAATAATCAAGGAAGAAGTAAGTTGAACTCACAAAAACAACAAACAGAAGGCAGGCGACGGGGATGCCGCCGCGCGGCGCGCGCACGCGCCACGCGGCGCGTACGCCAGTTGGCAAAAACAGCTGAAACAACACGACAACAAGAGTAAGCTTGCAATACACAATACAAGCTTTCTCAATAGCAGCAGCACTTTCCATACCACGCGTTACGTGTTACTTTCTGTTATTGACACGCGCCGCGCGGCATCCCCATCGCGCGCCGCGCGGCACCCCCAGCGCGCGCCGCGCGGCACCCCCAGCGCGCCGCGCGCGGCACCCCCAGCGCGCGCCGCGCGGCATCCCCATCGCGCGCCGCGCGGCACCCCCAGCGCGCGCCGCGCGGCACCCCCAGCGCGCCGCGCGCGGCACCCCCAGCGCGCGCCGCGCGGCACCCCCAGCGCGCGCCGCGCGGCACCCCCAGCGCGCGCCGCGCGGCACCCCCAGCGCGCGCCGCGCGGCACTCCCAGCGCGCGCCGCGCGGCACCCGAACAACGCGCCGCGCGGCACACGAACAACGCGCCGCGCGGCACTCCGAGCACGCGCCGCGCGGCACTGCCAGCGCGCGCCGCGCGGCAGTTCCACCGCACGCCACGCGGCACCGCTGTTGCGCGCGAGACCCTCACGCTGGCACTCCCTATCGCATGCTGTGTGCCACTCGCGTCGCGCGCTGCGGGGCCTTCCCAGCACTCGCCGCGTGGCACTTACTTTCGACTCGTGCGGCAAAGCACTTCCGCAGTGCGACTGCCGCGGCGTGCCGCTTGCGCGGTATTTTATTTATTTGCCCGGCACATGGCAAACGATCTGTTTAATATGTGGCACCCCTGCGCACTGCCCACGTTCCATGCGCGGCCCGGTCCTCAAGTCCACGCCCATACCACGCGCCGCACGTGCCCGGCATGCGTGCGCTTAACTTCCCAGTGCGTAACACTCCCGAAACGCGCCGCCCAACGCACGCCACGCACAGTATCCATGCAGCGCTCTGGCCGGGATTAATAGCACCGCTGTCTGTTATGTATATATATATATATATATATATATATTTTATTATTATATCATATAGTTTTACCGAACACGTTTTCCGCTAAGTTCCTTTCCCCGACTCGACACTCGGGCCTGGGAAGTCCTGCATCCACACGCTGTCTTCGTGCAAGCCTCAGCATGAGCATGACATGAAGCACTGTTTCTGCACCGACTTTGTGCCCATAACACAACTTTGACCCCCTCACTAACTCTTGACGTTAACCGTTCAAGCAAGCTCGTGAAGTTGGAGTCCATTTGAGTCAACTCTGAGTCTCCCACAGGCAGAAGACAGCAAGCTAGGTGAGCTTCCTGCCGTGGGACACTGAAGCTACCAACTGCTGCTGGCTACCCCACGCTGGATTTTCGACGTAATCTTGCTTGCGATAACTTCAGCCAGACGCCGCATCAGTTTAGGCTTTCTTTGCTGCATTGCTAATCTGACTTTGCACTCCACTCACATCACCAGGGACAGACCCAGAAACCTTCAGGTCTTGAAGTCTAGCATCTGAATTTGATTGACAATGTACGTGAACCGAACAGTTGGCACTTGGTAGTCCCTGCCTGCCATGCAAACCAACAGCATAGCAAAGGCTGCAAGCCTCTCAGATGTCTGACTCTCACTCACTGACGCTGGCCCAAAATTCTACACCTCGCATCAACTGACTGTGAACTTCGGATCAGGTGACACACAGAGTTCGCCCCGCCGACCTGCCTGCTCTGACGAATCTGGCCAGGTTCCGCCGACCGGCTCTGGCCCATGTAGCCAGGTTCCGAAGCCTGGCACGCACCAAGATATCAATGCTAGCAACCGCAGTTGCTAATTCTTGCCGTAGTACGACTCAGCTTCCCAGCCGGTGTTCTTACGACCTCACGGCCGGCGTCCGATGGACGTCTTGCAAGCACGGCGCGACCTCCCGGTCGTCGACCCGGCTCGCTCAAATCTTACTCCCCGGGCACGACCTCACAGTCGGCCCATTTACTCCTATAAAAAATACATCATGCTATGGTTTGAAAACGAGGCTCCTGCACGCTCAACCACTGAAGACTTCGCAACTGCACACAACATGCCAGGAACTGAGCGAAACAGACGTGTTTTGTACCGCTGAGGGTCAAGCTGTAGCGCGGACGGATGCCGCGTAACAATATCGCTGCTTCCCATGCTGTCTCCTAACCAAGCCGCTTGCAAGCGGCCACCAAACAAGCCCACCCTTCCGAGACATGCTGCCGACACTCTTGGCCAAGAATTGCTCTCCGCAGACCGAAGTGGTGCTCGCTTACGTGGAATATCTAAGGGCCAAGCCGGTAAAAGCTCGCAGACCGCTCTGGCTCCAAACCTGCACGGCAAAGAGAATCCAGCGTGAATGAATCCAAACTTCGAACGCAAACGGTGCATGTGCACGGAAGGTCAGAGCTTGCTTTATTTATCAGCTCGCTGCGCAAGTTGCGGGCGCTGGACTTCCTGTCAGACTCGTGACTCTTGCTTGGAGGCCGCATGGCAGAGCTGGAACTGGAATAAAATTACAGATTGGGGAACCCATGACTTCATTGATGCGGTATTTTATTTTCTTGTCCGGCCTGCCTATGGCATCATCTTGCCTGAGACTCACAGCCAGATCTTGCCCGGCACGCGGCAAGACTGCTTCATTGAAATCTATCTATGACGGGAAGCCGGGAAGAGACTCTGTCGACGTTCTTGGAAGACACTCAGGTCTCTCGCGGGGGCAAGCGCTGCACGGAGCAATTCACTTAAGAGTTCTTCCTTCAGTCAACTTAACTAACATTCTCCATTACATCATGTCATACAGAACTACAAATCAGCTCGATAAAAACTTCCGCCGCACTCCGTGCAGAAAAGATCTTGCCGCGAGGCCCGTCGCACGGGCTAAAAGATCTTGCAAGTCTGACAGCAGCTAGTACCAGCCGGGACGCCGGACACAGCTCATCATATTGTAACCGAGCGTTTCAAAAGCGTCCTCATGTTCTGGCGGTTCAGCTGGAGTCACTGCCATCGCCTTATTACTAATGGTGCACTTGCTTCATGAGAACGTATGATGCAATACCCACTCGGGCTTCTGGCGGCCCGTCCTGCTGTGGCTCCAGGTCCCTGTCATAATCGAAGACGTCGTCGGGACCGTCTGGCTCGACCTCGTTGTCAGCTGTCTAAGCAACTTACTTACTTAGGCTACAGGCTACAGGGGTCCGGCACCTCGTCGGCGGCCAAGCGAATCTTGCCCTTCTCCGCCATGGCAGTCTCTCGCTCATCAACACCGTAGGAGGCTGCCTCTAACAGCTTCTTCCGCTGATCTTCTGTCGGGTGCCCGTCTCCTCCCTCATGTGGCTCTGGCGGTTGCGTCTTCTGGCTGCGTCTCGCCTTGGCAGCGGCTGCCATGTCATGCAGCTCTTGCGCCCGAATCTGCATGATGTCCTTATCTCACGGAAATAAGGAAAACATGTACCACTTAAAACAAAATTGTCTTGCCATGTCATGTCTGACATGAATTTGTTTGCTGCCGGGTGCCTCTGAGTTGGGTCTCTCATACGCCCTGCGACCAGGTTCCATTACCCACAATTGCCAGGCTTCTTTGATTTCAATTGCAGGTTCGGTCGGTGTCTTGCTGGACATCGGCGACTCTGTGTTGGACTCATCGCATTCTGCTTCGTTTCTACCTGCATGCACTGCTGCTTGAAACTTCTTATTGGTTGCTGCCGGGATTCTGGTGACCCTCCGTCGCCTCGAGGCTCCTCAAGCAATGGCTAGCCATAAAGAGGTGCACGCTGCTCTCTATCCAAGTAAGTGAGTCAAACGACCACTGCTTCTTTTGGACCAAGACTCATGCTGGGCTTCGTCTTCCTTCTTCTCGGAAGTGCCACCTCCGTGAGCCTTGCCAGTGCCGGACGTCGTGTCCTCGGACTGACAAAAACAGTTAAAGTTATGAACTATTATTTATATATGTTTATATTATGTTATATAATTATATTATATTATGTATATACACATATATATATATATAGATAGATTATATATACATATATATATATATATATATATATATATATCTTTTATAATATGTATATATATATATATATGTAAGTACGTATGTATGTATTATTAAATATTATGTATTACATCTGAGAAACTGCAACTGTAAGCAAAGAATCATGCTGGACTTCTCCATCTCCCCCGGAGGAGCCACCTTGCTGACTCTTGCCAGTGCTGGTTTCCGCCTCCTCGGAGTGAAAAAGTTGCAGGCCTAGCCAATGAAATATGCAACTTACAGCAGACAATGCTTGAGGATATAGCATGAGACGGAGCGTCATGCTTTCCTGCTTCGCCCCCTGAGGCTCTCTCCTTGGCGTTACACGGCTAACACTTAAACCCTGGCTCTGGATATCATCATCTTGCGTACCCAGCGTCAGCATGCAGGCCACTCTGTTGGCCTGAATTCCCGTCCTCGGAGATGGGCTGTTGCTTCTTAGGTTTACGTTTTACGTGCCACACCGTTTTGGAGAGCTCTGGAATCCTTTCGAAGATTCGGCTGAGCCCTGACGATCCTAGCTTTCATCCTCGGAGTGACATGCCGAATTGCAATTAAACGTGTTCTGATGCTGTTCTTGTAGCTTCCTGGCGTCCTACCGCAGACTCAGTCATGTGAGCCCTGACCAGACCAGGTTTCTGTCCAAGGTACAAGGGATGCCGAAGTTGAAAGGCTGACTTGTATTTTGGCCAACAACTGCTATTCGGAGCATGTTCTACTGAGCTCTTGAAACAAACGTAAGCAGTATTGTATAGAATATCCTCATGCATCTTCAGGCTACCGAAGAAGATGGAGCTCTAGCTGGCGCAGTTCTTTCGGATTAACTGTCTGGCTCTGTAGCGGAACACTCCTGCCTGCTCTTGGAAACGATTCACGTTGGCCTCCTTTGCCGACTCGTGACGAGCCGTGCTGACGATTTCCGGGCTGGCAACTTACCAATAACGACCTTCCTAACCAGAAACTATCATCGTGACTGAGCCCGTGCGGACGAAGGAAGAATCTGAGAATCAGTAAGTAATAAATAGTAAGTATGATTTCTGCAGTTTTGAAATTTAGTTCCAGGACTGAACCTAATACCTGCTCTTGCGAGCCAAGAATCATCATTTTGGGGCTGCTCCTGCTCAAAGTCGTGCCAACTGCTTTCCTCGGAACATTAATAATTAACAATGATTGATTGTGTTGGTATTAAATATTGTTAAGTAGTTGCTTTCCGAATATTCATGAAACCTTGCCCCTGTGTACCAACCAAGAATCATCATAGCCTGGCCCTTGTCCCCACGAGCTCTGGCTCCAGTCTTGCTGGCTCCAGCCTTGCTGGCTCCAGCCTTGCTGGCTCCAGTCTTGCTGGCTCCAGTCTCGCTGGCTCCAGTCTTGCTGGCTCCAGTCTTGCTGGCTCCAGTTTTGATGCTGCCGGGAGTTGCACCAACCGCTGTCGGCCTGAGAATGAAATCATCTTGAATCAAGACACACTCAGCACTAGTTGATTGCTCATCTTGTGTGTGTGTGGTAGAAGTCAGACAACGTCATTCGTCGTGCTAAATCAATCTGCTCCAGAAGCAGTATCCTGACCCAAGTTTATTGCTTGCACCGGCAACAGGGATATGTGGCAAGCTTACTCCCGTTGACTCTCAATTGTCAATCCTGCAAGTTTGAACCAAGAATCCGCTTCCCAAGATTCATGGTAGCCTGGTAACTAACTAATTAAATTAGAATATACATACTAAGTGTCAATGTTAGCGATTGTAGATGTCCGAGTCATATTCAGGACCAAGAATCCGGGTCCTGCCTTGCCTGTGAGGGAGGGTAGTAGCTCTGAGATCCAGCCTCGCCAATACTTGGCAAGTATATGATATGATGACTGCTACATTAATTATATTGTGCTACATCGTCGAAATGAAGTCTTCCTCTCGCGGCACCCCATGCAAGGAATCAACCACATTTTAAATTTACATCACATCCAATCTAATCTACGAGAACAAACCTGCGACATCTGGCCGGCACCTTTCGAACCCATTCTCACTTGCTCTTGCCGACAAGAATCGTCTTCGTGCGGCTTCTGACGCCCGTCGCCGGTGGTTGCATCCTCGGAAAAATATAATTAACAACAAAATCAAGCTCATCTTGGACGTCTGACATGTGGTGTTCTGACCTGCCCTTGCCGTCAAAGAGTCCTGGTGCCCGTGGCACACATCGTGCGGGGTTTCGTCCTCGGTTTAGACACGGTGCGATTCATTATTAATATATTTATTAACTGGCACTGACTGATGGCGCGGCAAATCTGAGTTTGGACACGCACATGGACCCTATACTTACCTGGTTTTGCTTCCTGGTCTCAAGTGTTAGTTAACTCATTATTAATGTACTCTGTACGTATTACACGCTGAAGCTGCGAGATGTGACGCACACCGGATTCTAGCTGCTCTTGCCGTCAAAGAAACCTGGTGTCCGTGCTCTTGCCCATCCTCATCGCACGGCACTTCGTCCTCAGAAACCGGCAATATAAGGGATTAAGTAGTTTTATATATAATAATGCCGCAGTGTAACTTCTGAAAAAAACTGACTGTCTGTGGACATGCGGCTGTTGCAGACAAAAACTCGTGTTCTTGCTCTGGCTGCTCCTCCTCGTGGTCCTCAAGGCCCACGGCTGTGTCCTCCGAATAGATAATTACTCACAAGGTTGTATATCTGACTTTGGACATATTAATGGCAGAAACCCTACTAGTCGTACCTGGTTCTGCCTCCTAGCCTTATTAAATTAAGGTTACACGCTAAAGCTGCGAAATGTGGCGTGCACCGTATTCTGACCTGCTCTTCCAAAGAGTCCTGCTGTTCGTGCCCGTCGCCCTGGTGCTCTTGCCCACCGCCCTGGTGTTCCTCCTGCTCATCGACCGGCATTTCGCCCTCGGGTTACGGCAACCGTTGAAGTTAAGGTGCTGAAACAGACCTGGACATGTGGCTCTTGCCGACCAAGACTCTTGGTGTTCTTGAGGGCCGGTTGCTGCGCCCTCGGAATAGCAGTGTCTCAAGTATGGCAAATCTGACCTTGGACATGTGGCGCACCCCCTGTTTTACCTGCTTTTGCCTGCCAAGACTCGCCAGCCTCTTCTTCATCTGCTGGCCACTCTTCCTCGAGCCAGCGTTCTGAGCTGATGCTACTGTGCCAGCTGTTGACACTGTCATCAGCATCCTGAGTCGATATTTGCTTGGCCTTCCAAAACTAGCTCCGTCGAAATGTCTGTAGACCGGGGCGGGTGTTGTTTGTTCCTCAGAATCTAATCTAAGTCTAAGTTGTTGTCTCTCGCTGGTGTAGCAAGCAAATCTGTTGGTTGCCGGCCAAGACTCGCCGTTGTCTTGATTTTCATCTTGCCAAGGTTTTTCAATATTATGATTTCAACACCAGACCGACTGCTATATCCGGCCGTACACATCTGAGAAACTGCAACGAGTCTCCTCGTCTGGCCCCACGATGTGGTCCTGCAGGTTGATGCGAGGCTGAAACTCTTTGCGAGACAAACAGAATCACTGTCCTCAGTTGGAGGTCGGGCTTTGCCAGGCTGATAGCTGCCCCAGGCATCATAGCTTAGATCGTCCTTATAGCACGGTTGTTCAGAGCATGAGGCTCCAATGGACCATGTGTTTGTTGCCTGAGGAGGGAGCCATGGTCGGGAACTCTTGCTCTGAGGGCGTCTCTGGCTCCTGTACAGAGAGCAAATGGCTTCAGTGTAAACGAAAATTGCTCTGAATCCAGCCCAGCTGCGGTTGGCTCGTCTGGCACGGGTGGAGGACTTGCCTTCGGCTGTGCCGTCTTTTTTGGCGGAGGTTCTTTCATCTGAACCGCCTGATCAGGAATCGCCAACGCACAGCAATTCATCAATCTATGTTTCACAAGTCGCCTTGGCAGGGCCCGGCACCACCGCCGAACACTGCTTTACCTGAGCCGCAAGGGTTACTCGTTCAAATTGGAACTCATGACATTGTCGTGATTCGATTGGATTGTGCATTGCAGCGCAGGTCGCCTTGCTCCTGGATGTGGGCGGCTGTGCCTCGTGGATGGGGGCGGTGGTTGTGGCGACAACTGCGCAGTACCCACAAGTAATTAATGACATTTCTTTCGCGTCTGAAAAATCATTATCTAATGCAAACGAAGTTGAATTCATTGTTGTTTATTACTTACTGCCTCTATTCACATAATAAGTACTGATGGTCAGAAGTATTTATTTACAACATTTATTCAACTAAATAAGTCAAATCAAACCTAATGTAAATTACTTATCTTTGAAAACCACTGTACTGTTGATATTTGCATTATCGTAATATTTTTTGTTAATTGCCATTCTCAGGCAAAACTTACATTGCAACGTAAGGCAGCGGTGAAAATAATAACAATAATAAAGTAAATAAATAAATGAACAAATAAATAAATAAACATATATATATATATATACATATATATATATATGATACTAATAAATATATTATATATATATATATATATATATATTTATTTATATATATATATATATATATATATATATACATATATTATATATTAAAAAATAATACTAATTTTTAATACTAATACTAATAATTATTAAATTATAATGATAATATACTGATAATAATATTATCATGCCAAGTCACGTCGGCCTTGTCTTGCTGGCCTGGAAAAATGTCCAACAACGGTGGTGATGCCTGATCAGAGATGAGTTCTTGCAGCCACTGTTCAGTCGCTGCCGTCGCAGCGGCCGGCCAATTAATGCACATGCACTGCAAGGCATTTGCGGTAGTTGTTCGGAACACTACAACACTACAACTAGACAGAATTCAACAAGAATTTTCCTGGATTCATTGACCACCGATCCACAAACTCCCATGCGGTAATTGCATTACAAGTCGCGACGTTGGCGCCAGGAGTGATAGTAGGGGCCTCGTCATCAGCAGCGGCGATCAGTGACTAGTGCTGACTGACTGAATTACCCTCGCAGTGAATAATGAGATTAGAAGCCTCATGAGTGAACGGCGGCGGGGCTTTTATTCTTTGCGCCTGATGCAACAACGGCCAGAATTACACTCGACCAACCCAGCCACTCAAACACTCTCACTCAAATTGCAGTTGTGAGCAGTGCAAGTCGCCTCTGGCTCTGGCGACGTTGTCCCCTGAGCAGCAGCACCGAAGCACGCAGTACTCAAATGAGAAACCGGTTTTCTTGCAAAGCAAGTCGCCGCCTGTTCCTCGGGAGCGGCGGTACGGGCCAGTTGTGGCTGTGACTGTATCACTGCCTGAACAGGTGCCACAGAAGAGCTCACACTCCCTCACGCTGCTGGGTTCTGGATTGCATGTTGTCTCGGCTTTTCCCGTCCCAGGCTGATCTGATGGAGTCTGAGAAGCACTCACCGAATAAGAAACTCTGGTTTCTTGCAGAGCAAGTCGCCTTATTCTTGGGAGCGGCGGCTTTCTTCGCGGCGGGCGGCTGTGACGGCGCCTGAACAAGTGCCGCCATCACAGAAGAGCTCACACAGACACGCCGACACACTATTAATCTTTTAAGTCGTCTCGGCCTTTCCCGTGCCAGGCTGATCTGATGGCGCCTGAGCAGCAACAACGACAAGCACTCACCGAATAAGAAACTCGGGTTTCTTGCGGAGCAAGCAAGTCGCCTTGCCCTTGGGAGTGGCGGCTTTCTGCGCGGCGAGCGGCTGTGATGGCGCCTGAACAAGTGCCGCCGTCACAAAAGAGCTCATCCAGACGACGTGCTACAAAATAATTGTTGCCGCACAAGTCGTCTCGGCCTTTCCCGTGCCAGGCTGATCTGACGGCCCCTGAGCAGCAACGATGATCAATAGCAGGCACTCACCAAGCAAAATCTTGCAATGCAAGTCACCTTGTCATTGTCCTTAGGAGTGGTGGGCTGCTTTGGTCTTGCCTTTGCAGCGACAAGATTGTCATTGTCAGAATCGAGGAACACCAATAATTAATACTGTACTTGCAGACCAAGTGGCTGCGTCTTGCTCTGACGACGCCTGAGCAGCGGCACTGGAGAAGTTTGGCTGCTGGGACACCACGTGAACAGTGAAGTGAACAGTGGGGGCAATTTCCACAAATTGCATTGCAAGTTGCCTTGGCCTTCGCTTCCGCAGCCTGGTCTTGCGGCACCTGAATGGGGGGATGCTATAAATTGTTGCCAATGAGTCATTCTCTGACACACCAACACTGAAGAATATTGCCGCAGCCAGCTAGCTTCAATCACTGCCCTCAGGCGCCTGTGCATTCGAACCGTAACCCCAGGGGGGACGACCCGCAGGCGGAGGTGGCTTCTTGCGGTACGGGTTTTCTTGCAAATAGCTCGGTTCCAGATCCGTCTGGACCGGCTTGTCCTCCTTCGGGACCCTGTACCACTCTGACTTGTCGTAGTTCCACTGCTGCGGGTGCCCCGCCACTTGGATCGCACAGGGTCAAAGCAAATCTGCAACGTTATGCGCATACACACACAGAGATCGGACTGACTGACGTGACTGTCTGACTGGCTGACTGGACACCACTACCATGTCTCTCTTGCGAAGAAGCTGCTGAGGAGGTAGTTTTTCTCATGCGCCCAGGCCACGCAAAATCTGAACACGTCTGGATAGACGTGTGCCTTGTTGAAGGCGAGCCAGTGGCCTCGCAGCAATCAGTCAAGTCTGACTCTCACACTGCAGCCTGAAAAAACCTTACTGGCTAGATGAATCACGCTAAGTCTCGGAGCAACTTGTGCGTGAGCTCCTTGGCGAACGCCTTCGCGCGCTTCTGGCAAGGGTGGGATCTTACCGCCAAGACCGCCTGGGATTGCGCAAGAAACATTCTCGCTTGAATTGCAATACAACTTTTTCAGCTCTTGCAGCCAAGGAACGGCCCACGCCGGCATATCTATCTGGAGTTGAAGCATCACCCATGCCAGATCCGGACTCAAAAACAGCAGCTCTTGCGTCACGAACTTATCGCACTCTTGCGCCGATTTGTAGTCTGGCAGTGGCCAACTGCTTGTCGGCCGGGTCGTTCGTGGGAGCTCATCCCAGTCTCAGTACGCAGGGAGAGAACGGTCGAGTCTTACAAATGTAGCAATCTGATATGTTGCAGTCGAGTTGCAGACCTCTAGCGCCTTCAAGAGCAGCCGGCCTTGTTCTCCATAAGGCGGCTTGAGGCCACCCAGGCAGTTGGCCAGTGTCTTGCGCCAGCGCCAGACCACGTCTGGCACCTTCTTCTTGGGCTCTGGCTCTTCGGCCATGGCAGCGCGGGCGACTCTTCTTGCCCGCGGCTTCTGACACCCATTCACTTTCTTGCTTGAGATCAAAAATTCAAGGCCCACATGTCGCTCAAGACTCATGCATGCATCCAGAAACTCAAAGCTGACTGACTACTGCTTCTATGTGCAGGGCTGGCCTCCAAGTCGTCTCTTGCCGAGGATGTCTGTCACCTTGGGACAGTGACCGAAGAGCGGGGCTAATAAATGATTTGAAGCTGTCCCGCACCCTGCAGCCTGCGGCCTTGCCCGGTTCTGGCCTGCATGTCGGTGCCGAGCCAGCAGCGGCCCGAAGTGAAGAAGCTCCTGGAGTGGGTCGCTTGGCTTATTGGGCATGCTGCTTATGCTTCTTCGCTCTTGCTGATTGGGCCAACCAGAAAGACTCTAGCTCATGGACGTTTAACAGCCTGGCAAGTGGCTTCTTTTTCCAGCTGCTGTCTGGAGATGTCTGGCGAT
>CAJNDT010001302.1:819078-884078 GCA_905221615.1 Symbiodinium sp. CCMP2592
CATCATTATAGTAATAGCAGCAATAGAAAAAATATCAGCAGTAACAGTAGAAGTTATTAACATACCGATAGACAGCGCCAGGTCCTCGTGTTGCATCGGAACTTGCTCTCTGCAGCCTGGAGCCACAAGGAGACCCTGCCGGGGTTTTAGAGATTCAGGGTTTGCCGGTTCCATCGAGTTAGGGGGTCACAAGGAGCAAGGTTTATAGATCTGAGTTTGGGTTTAGAGGACATCAAGTTTCAGCCTTCGCAGGTTTAGGGTTCCACGTGACTCCTGCAATAAATAAGGAATATACCTTAGGCTACGGATGGATTTCAACTATGAGCCCAAAACCCTAAACCCTGAACACAGCATGTCTTGGAAGATCGGGGTTCCAGGCTCTCAAGCATCAGGGGGCTCAGAGACGCTTGCCACGTCTAGTGTTGTGCAGGTTCAGGGCCAGTGTAGGCTGTGCAATGTGTAATGTGTATGCATACATATGTATGTATGTGGATATGCATATATATATATATATGTATATATGTATACATGTATATATGTATATATGTATATATGTATATATGTATATATGTATACATGTATACATGTATATATGTATATATGTATATATGTATATATGTATATATGTATATATGTATATATGTATATATATATATATATGTATATATGTATATATGTATATATGTATATATGTATACATACAGACATACACATGTATATTGATGACATATTTGTATATACATATGTATATATACAGATATAGTCACACATATGTATACCGACATCCACACAAAGAAATACATGCATGCATACATACATACACACCTACGCACATATATGAATGCGTACATACATACATACGTACATACATACGTACCTACCCCTCTCTCCCTCCGTCCATCCATCCATCCATCCATCCATCCATGCATACATGCATGCGTTAGATAGCTAGCTGGCTAGCTAGACGGCGAGCTAGATAAAATAGACAGACAGGTAGATAGATGTATAGATAGATCGTTATACCGATAGATAGATAGATGGATAGACAGATATAGAGATAGATACAGACCGACAGCGAGGGCGTTTTGGGGTTATTTGGGCTTGAAAGGAACCAAAGGCTTTATGGGTTGGAGAACTTACTTGGTGGATGGCGTCTACAGGATCTAGGGTTTTAGGGGTATACGATTCCAGGATTCAGGATGAGCATCGCTCTACAGCCGCTTCCTGCAAAAGCTGCCAGCCCGTATGAGGAGTCAGTTCTTTGTCAATATGAGCTCCTTGCACCTTAAGAGGCCTTCTTAAGCCTGTGCAGACTCCTTGTAGCGTCCCTAAAGATCCTTGGTGGTGGCAGGCGATAAGACAGGTCCGGGTGCCCAAAGTGGTAAGTGGTTGCTAACGAGCACTCCGGTGGCGCATCGCATCGTCGGCGGTGGGCTCTGACAGGGTCGTCCAGTCTTGGCTCGACCATGTTTTGACTTGGAAACAGCTGGGAGGAGTGTGCAAACCGCACTTGCATCAAGGAATGGGGAAGCTGGCTGCGCCGTACACGGCTGGCCAGCCCATCGTGAGCCTCAACTACGCCAACTTGACCATGTAGATCTTCGTCCGGCCTGTGGCTTGTTGGAGGCCGCTGTCTTCTCCCCGCAGGTTGTGGCCATGCTTCAGCACGCTCGGCAGCTCAACGGATGCTCGCAGAATCGCATAGAACCGCCGCCGTGCCGACACATGTCCTTTTTCAGGTGAGGGTTTCCGAAAATTAGGGATACCTTATTTGGGATCCCTATAATAAGGATCCCACTATTTGAAGTAATATATAAGGGTCCTCTATTTTCGGAAACTCCATGTGTGCACAGTATCGGCAATGCGTTTTTTTGCACGACCGGGCATTCACTGCCGAGCCTCACCCGCCAATGGTCAAACGCTTCGTGGGGCTTGTAGGGTTCGGGGCTTCGGCTCGAGAGGGTTGCAGGCAATGGAGGTTTGTGTTGTGTTGGCTAGGCTTGCGAGGGTTCTGTTCATGGATTTAGAGGCACAGCTTGATGATTACAAGAAACGCTTCAACCCCATAAACCCTTGCCATAAACCCCTAAACCCTGAATCGCAAGCCCTTGAACCCTAAACCCTTATGCCCAGGCGAGTCCGAGGTCTGAGATCGTAAGCCCGGTAAAGACCTCATAGAATCCCGATAGAGTCCTCTTTTCTAAACTCCTTCAAAGGCTAAGTCAAAGGGCCCAGAGTTGAAAATCAGAGCACCCTTGCCTTTGGTCTTCAAAGCTTTATTAGGTTTGGGGCCTTCGGGGTTTTAGGGTTGTGAAGGCTTACGGGTTTAAGGGTGTGCGTTTGCAGGGTCGGGTTTGGTGATTTAAGGACTGGGGCTTTGGGTTCAGAGTTGGGCTTAGCTGAGCCCCAGTTGCGCTGCAGCCTCCCAAGGACAACACAAC
Organism: Symbiodinium sp. CCMP2592; assembly: GCA_905221615.1. Taxonomy (NCBI): domain Eukaryota; class Dinophyceae; order Suessiales; family Symbiodiniaceae; genus Symbiodinium; species Symbiodinium sp. CCMP2592. The sequence goes on from CAJNDT010001302.1 coordinate 821,520, forward strand.
CCTAAGGCCACCTGAGCAGCTTCTGCCAAGCATCTTTGGGGGGGACCTTCAGAACTGTGAGCTGTTCTTTGAGGTCCCTTTCAGGGGCCCTCGTTCCTACTCTCAAAGAGAACTCTATGCCCACTATATAGTTCGGCACGGGTCCGACTAATAGTGTCACCGTCACAGTATTGTCCCTCTATCACTATGATTATAACCTAGCCCCCAAACTCCACTGTCACTCTTGCATACTCTGCAAGGGCCGTTTAGTCCAAAGTATCCTGCAAACCTATTGCACTGCAAAGCTTCTTCATAAAAGGAGTGGGACGACGGCTTGGTTGAGCATGCAAAGGCCAGGAGGGTGGAGTACAGCATATACGGTTCACGGTTTGCTGCGGCTGTGAGCGTGCGTTTTGGCTTTAGAGTTTAGACTCGGTGGTTTTGGGCTTGTGGTATTGTGTTGGTACGGTAATCATAGCGTTCAAGGTACCAGGGTTTCTAGGGCACCTGCGGGGCTTAGGTAGATTGTAGGTTTATATGCTCATAGTCTAGGGTTCCAACGGAAAAAAAGGGCTGCAACAGCATCCCTCATAATGCCTGAGTGAAGGATCCCGTATGCAGGATCCCAACGATACTTTGAGGAGGAACCCTAAACCCAAAGCCCTAATTTGAATCCTAAACCCTGGACCGCAAAACCGTATAGAAACCCTTGAAGGGAAGACCCTAAACCCTAAACCCTAAAACCCTAAACCTAAGACCCTTAAAGCAACCCTTGAAGGCCTAATTGCGTTGAAGGGATAACGGCTATAGCGGGCTGCAAGCATGTAAACCTTGGCGTGATGTTGTTCAGGTTAACGGTCTGGGTAGTTGGTACACAAGCATCCCAGCACGGTGTCAAAGCTCATCAAGAACTTATATTCACCCGTGATAACATATCACATCCTTATTACGCCCTGTTTGAGTCATCAAGACAGTTGCATTCGGTTGAGGTTCCTTTCAGGGAAAGGACTTCTGTGGAAGGCGTTGTGTATTCCATTCGACCGGAGGATTTCGTCTACAGGGGCTTACCTTTTGATCGTTTTGTAAAGGGTCTTGAAAGGTCTCGTGCTTTTTTTGGATTATGCAGGGTTTAGGGGTTGTGAGGTTTAGGGCTGAAGCCCTGAACCCTCAAACATGATGTTGCCCTCAAGATTCAGGGCTTCAGAGGAGCCCTGCCTGTGATACGGCTGATGATGTAAATCCTGCATTACCCATAATAAGGAATATACCGTAGTTCCCATAGTTTAGGGTCCCTAATAAGGTAATGCAGGATTTATATCATCATCCTAAACCCTAAACCCTAAAACCCTATAGGTCCCTTAAAGGAACCCCTTAAAGGTACCCTTATAGATCCCTTTAAAGGAACCCTAGGGTTTATATCATCAACCGTAGGTCCTGGCACTCTTCAACGACTACTTGACCAAGGCGTGGGCTGGCCCGTCACAGACGGCTCCTCATACTTATTTTGTAATGGGCCTCAAAACCCTATTTTCGTTTACAGCAAGAGTCTATAATAGGGCTACTATTAAGGTCCTAATATATCCATATTATGAATACCATTCAACTAGTACTGAGTGGGGCCAAACCCTATTCTAGTTTATACCCCTTTAGTAAAGTTAAGGAGTTCACGTCTCCTTTGGGGACTTACTTTACGTGGAAAATACCCTGTGTAATTCAGGACTACATCTTTCCTTGTGTGGGGGGGTTACTTTGTGATGATGTACGGTCTACTCCTGCATGAACAGGTATTGGGCTCTCTGGGGAGCTGACTTGGAACTTTAATGCTTCAGCCCCGTATGCTTTCCGGGATGTTTGTGGGGCCTCAGAGACTCCAACATCCTCGGTTTCTGCTTAGGAGTGGTATGGGTGCCCAGTAGCCCTGAAACCCTTCTGAGACAAGCTAAAGTTGAAAGAGCTCAAAAGAATTGCTTTCATTATTTCCTGCATTGAGGTTTGTTTTAGGTTTGGGGCTTCTGGGGTTATTTCAAGCCAAACATGCCATTGTACCAACCCTGAGCATTCGAGCTTCACCCCAAAGCCGCGAACCTAAAAGTTGCATCTCGCTGACGTCATTCCGCGGTTCAAGGTGCAAGATTACTATCCTAGTTATCAAGGCCCCCTATGTCAGGGCTTTCGGTTTAGGACTTCAGGCACTTTGCTGAGAACCGAACATCGGGCTAGTACCATCGAGCAGTCAGGTCCGTTTGAGCTCTTGCTAGCATGCTGAAGCCATCGGAACATGTAGTATCGGGGCCTGAATAATTAGAATAAGTCTTGGCGTATAGTATAATAGTACAGTTATAGTAAGGAGCCCTGAGGAATAAAGTTGGTAATTATCCGGGCTTCTACTATGGTACTCCTGCGAACCTTGCGCTGCAAGCCTTAAGCCATACCCGTGGCCCAACAAAGTTTTTCCAGCTGCAGGTAGATCCTGTTATCGAGTCCCTTGAAACCACGTGGCACGTAGGGTATCTGACGCTGATTTGAACAGTCGGTTACATGTCTATGAACCACAAGTCCTATAGCCTTATAACCTCCATGGAACGAATTCATACTTCCATATTATTATACTATCATTTATTTTTTTACATCATCTTGTACTACAAAATTGCAAAAAACAGTATAGTACCGACAGCATCCCGCCACCCCTCAACCCTACAGCTGCTGCTTTGTGGGACGCTACCGGGGGGGGAGGTCTTGCGTGGTCTTGAGCCTTCTATGTGGCGCTGGGTGGCCTACGAGGTCCGGCTGGCCAAGATTGGGCTGAGAGTTTAGGATTCAGGGGTTGTTTACTTTAGGCTTGAGGAGCTATAGCTAGGAGTTTATGGTGCAGGAGTTTAGGATCTAAGGTGTGAGGGTTGCGGGTTTAGGGTCCTGAGCTAACAGCCCTGGAACTGTGGAATTGTCGATAGTACCGATAGTATGGTATTTGATCTAAACCCAAACACTTGAAACATGTCAACTAAGTGATTGTCGCTAAAGTTGTGAACTCTTTACAAACACACTATGGCACAACAGACCCATAAATCTGCAACGCCCAGAAACCCCACCCCCGAACCCCAAATCACAGGACCTTTGTGAAGCTTGGGTGGCTAGCGATTTCGAGGCGGCTGTACCCTGGCAGCAGCGAGTGACGAGTGGTTGGTTGACGGTTTCGGGCTGATAAGGGTTCAAGTCTTGTTTCAGTTTCGCAGGGCTTGTAGGATTCTTTTTGGCTTTGGAGTTTGAGTTTCAATCACTATCGGCGCAGCATGGAGGGGTATTCGGGTGTAGGGTCTCACCAGAGGGCCACCCGACAGCCCTAAACCCTAAACCCTAAATCGTAAAACCCTAAACCCTAAAACCCTAAAACCCTAAACCCTAAACCCTAAAACCCTAAACCCTAAAACCCTAAACCCTAAACTGCATCTGAAACCCCTTGCATTGCAAGGAGTCTTGAGACTCGAGGGCACTGATTATGGCAGGCAGAATGTAGGGGCCTAGATGATTACAATATTATTTTGGTGGGTTCCTTATTGTAAATATAGTATAATGGGCCCCAAAACCCTATTCTAATTACTAAGGCCCCTATGTCAACTTGCGAATTATTGCTATAAGCCTAAGCCCGAAGCCATAAGATCCTGCAACGAAGTCCGGGAAGACACCGCGCATGTTTTCTCAAGGGTAATATATCCTGATGTAATTTGTCAGTGTGGACTCGTTGAGACGAAAGCCCTCCAAGTGCAAACTCGAACCTTCGACCCGACTCACTCTACTAACCCTTAACCCAATTAATCTGCACCCTTTGACTCTGAACCCTACAGGCACTCACAGTGCCTGCTACGAACTTATGCCGCAGGACCCAAGCCCGGAACACAACCTCCCGACACCCTATTTGCAACCAAGGGCTCCGGAGGCTCTTGCCATTTTCTTTGGGACGGAATGGTTATGACACATATGAGAAGTACGAGTACCCCATACCATGTTTTTGCAAGGGACTAGTGATAATATGAGAGCCCTACATCTTGAAGTGCCACAACATTCGATATCCCTGCACGGTAGCGTTCTCATGTCATGATACGCTCGGTGCTTTTGAGTATATATGAAGGGTCCATGTTATTTTACAAACCCAAAGCCGTATGCCCTGAACCACAATACCCTGCACCTTGACATCTACACCCTTTTGGGCCCAACCCAGGCCACTGCACTCAGAACGCGCCCAGCTTCCACACCCAAAGCCCTAAACCCTAAACCATAACCCCTAAACCCTAAACCCAAGGCCCTGAACCTTAAACCCCAAGCCCTAAACCTTAAACCATAACTCCTAAACCCTGAACCCTGTATCCTAAACCTTAAACCATAACCCCTAAACCTACTTAGTTATGTACCGACCTAGCACCCAGGATGAGATCGCCGATTTCCTCGGGCCCCGACCTCGAATCTGGGGTTTTTTGAAAGGTGCAGTTTGGGGGTGTTTTGGGGGTTTAGGGCTTCAAGGGTTCAGGGCTTGGGGTTAAGGGTTTAGGGGTTCGGGGTTCAGGGGCGAGTTTAGCGGTTTAGGGGTTCGGGTTTAGGGTTTCGCTGCTCAGGGCTTGCTTCGGGGGTCTAGTCTAGGGTCTCGTGGTTCAGGGTTTTCGATTTCGGGTTCAGTCATGGGGTTCGGGGTTAGGGTCGAGGGTTTAGGGTGTGGGGTTTCGGGTAGCTTGTTGTCTGAAAGACGGTGTATGCAAGAGCTTTAAGGTTTGCTGGAGGTTAGGGTTTGCAGATCTTAGACCACGCCCCGACGCGTCGAGCTCAGAGTTGAGTTGGAGGGTCGGTTCGGGATGGACATGTATAAGTTCAGCCCTAACAAGACGCGTGTCTTTAGAGGGATGTTAGACTGTAGGGTTGGAGGTCAGAGTCTTGGGACTTACGGTTTGTAGAGTTAAGGGTTTTGCAAAACTCGCCTTGGCTTCGATTGCCCCAAGCTCACGACATATCACTTTCCAACCCCAACCTCGACCGAGAGAACCTAAACCCGTAGAACTATAAGCCCAAACCGAAAAGCCAGAACTTTGGCGAAGCCATGATAGTATGGTGTTGGTTCGAGGCTGGTACTCTTCTGCTTCCGCGCCACGATCGGTGCGAGCATGGTTTAACGCCGCTTTTTTGCTACGCCCCAGGAGTGTCTTTATTCCCTCTTAGTTTTCGGAACCCCTCCCTAAGCCCCCCCCAACCCATAACCCGAATCTGAACCCTAAACCCTAGACCCTCCATAATCCGAAACTCCGAACCCTATACCCCGAGACCCAAAGCCCGAGTCCCAACCTCAACCTAGGCTTCCCCCGGCTTCTCTCAGCCGCGCCTTTCGCTACTTCAAGCCGAGCCGGAAGGATCTTTTCGGGGGCTTAGGGTTTTGGTCACAGTTTAGGTTTTGGGTTTCGGGTTTGGTTAACTTACATGAAAGAGGGCTATACGTATCGTGGCTGCTGCCTTGCCTTTGGCAGTCCGACAAGTAGGCTGAGGCTGTAGCAGGGGTTCCAGTACGAATCCCAGGTTTTACGGATGAATCAGGGTAACGGGCTTAACGGGCTTAGGGTTTTGGGAAGAGACCAGTTAGATAAGCGGATAGGAACAGTATTTTCGGTTTCATATTCTGGAGCATGATCGTGTCTCGGGGAGGGGGGATTTGAAGGTTAGATTTGGGAGTTACAGCCCCGAAAGAATCTTGATGTAAACCCCAAATAGTAAAATCCCTGGTTTAAGGGACCCCAATATACCCAACATCTCGTGTGTTCGTGTTTAGGAATTGCCGTGAAGCAAAGTTGCCTCTCCGGGGCTTGCTTTGTATATTTTTGGTTTCTGCATATCTTAAGGCTCAGTGTAGATCCCGTGCGAAGGATTATAGCAGGGAGCCGACACTGAAGGCCAATCTAGGAGGTCGCCATACGGAAAATCAAACCTAGCCCTAGATCCCTCCAGTAGCCCACATATCCTGTTACCAATGCTACTTATGATGTACTGATATAGTATGGCCGCAGCACGTCTCCTCATCATGATCGGCCAAGACCCGAAGTCCGTAAACCCTGCCGAAAAGCCCCGAAGCCCTAAACCGTCTGTTGCCTGCAGGACGCGGCCGCAGAGATGTCACCGGAGAACCTCCGAACCTTGCGGAACCTCGATAGCAGAAAAGGCCCGGAGGTTTAAGTGATTTCGGGTGTAGGGGATCACAGTTTCAGAATAAGTAGCGGCTAGGACTAGCAGTTTCAGGTCTACGGAGCTTAATTCGAGGGCTAGGGCTGCCAGATTTAGGCTGTGATTTCTAGTTGCCCATGTATATAATCAATCACAGCTTCATTGCCTCTTGACAGATTTCGGATTTGTTTAGCATTGCAGTTTGCGATGTCAGTGCTGTCTTAGGCAATGTTTGAGGCATACGTCGGCGTCTGGATGTAGATTGCGGGCCTTCAAAGTTTCAGGACGGGCAGTTGTTGCTTTAAAAAGTACATTGCTCGTCCGAGTAACTATAGGTCTTCATGATCGCTACCGCTTTTGCATGACTCATACTCGTATTCCAAACGATCAAAAGCAGCGGGAAAGTAGCGTGTCGTCCGGTTGCCAGCGTAGAGTTTCCGATTTCGATGCGACGGCTCATTTCTACAGTGACCTCCTGCTGTCGCGCCCTTGGAGCTGTACCTAGCCCCCGAAACCCCATGGCCTGTGCCTTCAGGCCCTCAATCAAAAGTTCGCCACACATCGCGCACAGATTGTATTACGTCAACTCTTATACCAAGCCTCATGAAGGCAGGCAGGTCGCAAGTTCATCGCAAGGATGTCCTGAATTCGATAGCTCCGGGTAGGCAGCTGGATGCTCAAGCACGGGGAAGGTGCCAACTGCCAAGAGTTTAGGGTTACTATCGAGGCCTCCTCAATTACCTATACTATATTGGGGGTTCCTTATTTTAAGTGTGGTATAAGGGGCCCCTAATGATTAAGGCCCCTATATGAGACGCTTAGTGCTCCAGGTTTCAGGCCTTTGGGCTTGGATTAAGACGCCACGGAAGGCTTGCAGCGCGCCGGCCTTGTAGACTTAGACTCAGTGCTTGAGGCTTCGAAAGCCTGGATGTTTTTGGGACATATCGAGGGTTTAGAGGGTTGTAGACTGACCCTGAACCCCAAACTAGTCCTCATATTACCCGAAACCCGAAACGAATCGTAAACCCCAAACTCTAAGGTAGTTTCCTCCTCCCTGTTGTCAGGCAGCAGCTGGTTCCCAGCTCTCTTTCCCCAGCAGCGGCTGCTGGAGCAGTTGCTGCCTCAGAACTTATAGGGTTTAGGGTTTAGGCCGTGCATGGGGTTTAGGGTTTAGGAGTGTGTGGTACAGGGTGGTCTCGCGCCTGCGCTTTTGACGGTTCACGCCGCCCAAGGGCCTGACAGAAAGCACTGGACACCCGGTCCTAAACCCTACAACCCTAATCAAGCTCTGAAGCCGTGAAGATCTTGAACCCGGAGCTTTCCTACACCCGCAACCCTACTGTAGGAACCCGATTAAGAAAGAAACCCTGGGCCTGTAACCCCAATATTAGGATCCATATTAAGAGCCCGAAAGAGGACCCAAGGTTTCTTAATCAGGTTCCTACATTACATCCTGAACCCCCAGCCGTTTATGCACAGTGAAGACTACCGACGCACCATGACTCAATACGCATTGACGAGCCTCAATCTGACCTCAGCGTCTCGGTAAACAGGGGTCCAGAGATTCACAATCGTAACACCCCAAATTTTGCCCCCCCCAAAAAAACCATTCGAATCCCAAACCCTAAACCCTAAACCCCTTTAGGCCCGTAAACCCTAAACTAAACGCTCCTACAAATCCATACAATGCAGATGCGAGGTTCGCCAACGCGCGGAGGGCGCCAAGTCGTCTGCCACCGCCGAAGGCCTTTCAGCCCTCTTACTATATAGTCACCCATTTTGTTTAATTTGCATTAAACGGTTCTAGAGTCGGGTTTTTGTTTAGGATTTAGGGCTTATTATGCAAGACAGAAAGATTTTTTTCGCCTGGCTCCTCCCTATCGATGCTACACTTTTCCTTAAGACGCGTATGTTACACACTTACACCTCTGAGCTTAGCGTATGAGTGGGACTGCGCCGGTGACTTTACATCGGAAGCTCCGAAATCATGTGGGGGTTTCCGAAAATTGGGGACCCTAACAGAGTACCCTGAGTAGTCGGAACCTTATTACAAGGACCACCCAAGGAACGGCACACGTAATTTTTGGGAAACTCCCAAATCATGTCGGTCTTGTCGACTTATGTCTGGTTCAGCGCAAGACGGAGACTGCTCGTTTTCGCAACACAGCTGCTCCCTGCACCATCCTGCCATGCGGGGTTTCCGAAAATTAAGGATACCTTAGGGCTCGGTGTAGAGTTCCCGAAAATTAGGGGTACTTTATTTTGGAGTCCTTATGCTAGGGATCCGAATTTTTCTGCTGTGGGAAAGAAGAAACACCGGGCCAAAACCCCAAAACCCTAAACCCTCAAATGCTGGACACCAAACCCTAAATTTTAGTAGTAAACCCAAAACCCTAACCCCGAATTTCGGAGACCCCTTTATGAACGCAGGATCCTGACAATGAGGACGAGCAGGCGCTGGGAGTTTAAGCGTGACCATGTTCTCTCTTATTGTTAACAAAGTTTATAAGGTGCTTGTGGAGTTTTTTTTTTTTTTTTATGTGTTTCTGCAGGGTTGCTATAAAGGTTGCTATAACGGTCTCCATTGAAGTTATTTTCCTCGGTTGATAATTCATATGAATCCTCGAATAGTAACCTCATAAAGCCCCATGAAACCGTGTTGCTTCCTTTCCCCTAAACCCTTCGGGCAGAAGTCTGGTGTGGTGTGCTTCGGCTTCTGGGCTTTGAGTCTGCCTTCGTCTGCCACGAAAATCCAAAAGTGAATCTGACAAGCCTAAACCCATAGACCCAACCCCCCTCTCAAAAACGTACATTCCAAATCTGACACCTCAGAATACCTCAGACAATCCTGACTACCCCTAACTTGCGGAAACTCTATACCCTTATAGGGCCCTTTAAAGGAACCTATAGTGCCCTTATAGTAACCCTCTGAAACCCTAAGGTCCCCCTTTATTTGCGGAAACTCATAAATCGATTTCGGAAGCCGAAGCTGTAGTTTTACGGCACGAGCGTTTGGAGTCTTCGGTTTTAGGGTCTTGTGTTCAGGATTTGTCGCGTGGGGGTTTCCAGGTTTAGAGGGCCTTGACGCATATACCTAAGCTTTCTTCATCATGGTGAGTGGTGTTTAGATTTTTCAGATTTAGTGGGAGCTTACGCCCCTCAACCCTAAGCCCGAAACCCGGATAGCTTAGGGTTTAAGGATTTAGAGCTTCGTCTATTCGCTGCAGTACAGCACCCTACAAGAAATGACCCTGTCCGCCGGGATTCGTCCCGGGACATTTCGGACAAACGTGCGCAGGCATGTCCTCCTGTCCGCAGGGATTCGTCGCGGGACATTCCGGACAAACTGGGAAAACTGGCTTCGCAACTTTCTGGTTTCCTTTTCGCTACGGGTGAGGATCCAGTGAGAGTGGCTAAGGCCATCAATGCAGAGTTGAGCTTTGCTGGGGTCCAGGGGCAGCACATGGTGTTGCCTATGGACACCGAGAACACGTTGCAAGCTCTGTGGAATCGAGCGGGGAAGGATCGAACGTTTCCTGCATTATCTCTGCATATTGATTCTGTAGCTCAGGGGAGACCTCGATGGTACTGTGCGCTGGGCTTCATGTAGCAGCTTCGGGCCTGGGGAATCTGCCAAGGCCGTTCCAGTCTCTTGCCCTTGGAAAGGGTTTGATGTTGTATACATATATATATATATACATATAGACTCTATCGTGATCTTAAGGCATGTGCACTTCTGTGATACACAAGCTGATTGTATGTTTTCCCTTCAAGTAATGAAGCCTCATGTAGGGGCCTTGATAATTAGAATAGGATGTGGGGAAGTACCATAATCATAATAAGGAGCCTCCCAAAGTCCTATTCTCATCATCAAGGCCCCCACATTATCCGAATCCTCCAAGCCCTGAACCCTAAATCTCTATCAAAGCCAGCCTCAACTCTAAAGCCCTGGGGCCTCGACATGCCCCACCCTGAGCACTACATTACATGGTTCCCGAAAATTAGGGGTACCTTATTTTGGGGTCCTTACAATAAGGATCCTACCATTTAGGGTGCTCTATTAGGGTCCTCCTATTTGCGGAACCTCCCACATCTTGCACACAGACCCTAAACCCAACAGCCCCAAGCCCAGCCAAACCCCAGCCCTCAACCCGCGAATCTTATCGCCCTGCCGGCGCAAATTTCTGGGCTTTCCGGGCCTAAACCCTAAACCCTAACCTGAACTCACAAAACCCCTGTGTACAATCCGGCCGCAGCGCAAAACCCTACCCCCCAAACCTTAACGTCAAAGCCCTCAAATGCCGAGCCCGAAAACCCCAAGCCAACCCCAAACCCCTAGAAGCTTGTGCAGCCTTACTTGAAGCCCCATAGTTCTCAGACGCCTTAAACCCAATGCCTCCGAAGCCTTAGAGCCCCGAAACAGACGCCTTAAACCCCCAAAGCCGCAGAAGCCTCTATAGACTCCGACGCCCAGGAGGACGTAGCGACCCTGGGAACCAAAAACCCCGCCTTCCAGCAGCTTTGGGAGCCCCTATGGTGGCACTTTGGGGAAGGGGTTTAGGGTATAGGCATGGGGTTTAGGGTTCAGGGTTTGGGGTTTGGGTTTGGGAGTTTAGGGTTTAGGGTTTAGTGTTCAGGGCCTGGGGATTCTAGGGTTTAGGGTTTGTTTGAAGCGCTTCTTGAAAATTAAAAGGACCGGGCGGGCGGCTAGCGACCAGGGTTTCTAAAAGGGCTACCGTGTAGGCATTACAGGATGTCATAGAGGGTTTAGGGATTTGTACAGGGTTCTTTAAGGGGTTAGCAGTATTCAATTTTTATATCGGCTTTTGCACAAGATCTTTGGGTTCCAAAAGATGCATAGGTAACTATCTGGCTGTTATCTGTGGTTGGGGTGCCGTTTTGGGTTGCCTGCAAGCCTACATCATCAGAGAGGTTACATCTGATTCCCCTGATGGGCTTGCAGAGGATGTCTGTGCTTACTGCTCAGCTTTCCAAGCCCCGATCCTTACAAAAGCCCTTAAGCCCTATGTAAAGCTTTAACCATGACAAGAGGCTCAACATTGAGAAAGGAAACGTATGCCATATCATAAGCCCCATACAATGAGCCCTAAAACCCCAAGCGCTGGAATTACAACCCAGGACCATGACCCCCGCACAGCGCAAGGCGAGGCTGTTGGGCTTCAGGGCCTTCGAGGATTTGGGGTTTCGGGTCGAAGCTCTTGTTGTTTAGGGGCTTTGAGGTTGGGGGGGGGGGGGGGGGGGGGTTAGGGCCGTGGGTTTTGGGGAGTTGGGGTCATTCCATATACCGGGTGGTGCTTTCTGGATTTGGGGCTTCGTCCTCAAAGCTTCTTGGTTCAGGGCTTTTGGCCTTGTTTCAGAAGGCTTGAGGCTTACCAACGTACATGTTTAAGAAATTCAAGAAGAGGAAGGGGGGGTTTATCGGGTCTTTCAGCTTGGTGTTTTAAGGCTCACGGCTTAGGGCCTCAACTTATGTTCCGTGCCGAAGGCATAATACAGCTCTAGCTCTAGACCTCCTGTGCCCATCCCATCGATTCGTGGAAATTTCGGCTTGCTTTGTCAGACCTCTGACCTTATTCCGCGAGTCTATTCTGAAAGTTGTCTGTTTGTTTGCACATTTCCGCACCACTTTGTTGAGACCTTTTGCAGCAGGGACATGAGGGTGAGAACAAACTTGCCCCAACAACTACCGTAGCATCCAGCAACTCTCCAAACAAGCCATCTCTTCAGCAGAGGGAAGGGATAATGCCATGTAACCATGTATATATGCAGACGGCAACATAGATGGTGCTAGCCGCACGACGAAGATGACAGTCCCAGTAAAGACATACCAAATGCCGTGAGCATGTTTGCAACATACATGGCAGCAGCAATGATCCTATAAAGCAGCAGTAGGAACAGCGAGACTAGCACTCAGCGCTGAACCGTTCCGCAAGAAATTACCTGGGGCTTTTAAAACTTCCACCTCCAGCGACCATGGGTTTCTTGGGCAGCGTCTGTCGTTGCTCCGGGGCGCTGCTTGCCATTCCCATCGCAGTGATCGTTGCGGCAGCTTGGCGCAGTTTAAGGCTTCAAGGTCTTTGGGTCTGTCTGCACACTGTTTTGAGGATTTCGACTTGCTCTCACTCCCTATGTTATGGGAAGACGAGTCTCGGTGCTGAATGCCTTACGCTTACGAGTAGCATATAGCGAATCAATCATGGTGTGAGGCTCCCTAAAGACAAAACCTTACATCTTGGCCCTAAAAGAGGTGCCAATCTTGAAGCCATCTTGGACATGGCATGTACTCTTCTTTCGACTCCAAGGCTTAAGCAGCCTTTCTGTGAGAAGACGCTGAACTTCGGGGTGCCTCGAGGGGTTTTGGTTTTCCTCTTATCATATAGTGGCGAGATCAAGTTTTTGGATCACAGTCACTCTGATCCTTTCTTCTCCGCTTCATCACCATCATCTTCACCGCCGCAAGAATCATGATAGTCATTCTCGTCATGACCATCATCATGCGGAGCGTGCGAGGTATGAAAGAGAATGACGGCTGGCTCGATGTTGCTGTCTCGCAATTCAAGTCCGTAACCCTAGAGCCTGGACTCCAAACCCTAAACTCTAAACCCTAAACCCTCAACTCTAAACCCTAAACTTTAAACTCTAAGCCTTAAACCTTAAACTCTAAACCCTAAGCTCTAAACCCATAGTTTGGAGAACCTCAGGGAGGGTTTTGTTGGGCTTTCGGCTCTGCGTCGCCCGAGTGCCGAGGTCATGGTGGAGACACCCACAGTGACGAAGCTAGAAGGCGCAGGGCTCGGATATTTTGGAGTTTTCGCGAATAGGGGATCCTAATATAGTATCCTAAATAGTAGGATCCTGATTATAAGGGCCCCTTAATAGGGCATCCCTAATTTTCTAAACTTAAGTCCGACGGCATGAGCTTCAAAGTTCAGGCCCCAGGATTCCAGTTCAGACATTTACGGGGCACTGGGATATCGGTTACTTGAGAAGCATCCAACTAAGCTCTGCATGGCCTACCTCAACCCTGAACCCCAAACTCCCAAACCTCGAAACTCTAAACCAGCTGAACCCTAACATTCCTTACGCCCGAACCTCGTCACGCCGTAAGTAAGCCTCCCTAAGAGTGCCTGCTGCCGAGGTGGGCCCACTTTTCAGGCTCCTGCTGACGAGCCGCTGCCGGATGCGACGGAAGCGTCAAAGGCCGGGCACACAGAGGTTTAGGCTCTAGGGTTTAGTTGCACTGCTTCCAGTCTTTGGACATAATATATAGTATTAGGGGGCCTTTCCTAAGGGTCCCTACGTTCGGGGCTCGCTGTTTTCTGAAACTCCCATATTCCCGAAACCTCCAAACTATCAATGAGATTATGTGTTACTGTATAACTGTTACAGTTCAAAATGCGGTCAGTACTGAGGGTATATTCAGGACTCATATGAGCGTTAAGTGTTAGTGTCGTTCTTTTTCAATGCTTAGGCGTGGAGCAGCAACCAAGAGACAGGAAATGACGGTGCGACCGCCTGGGCCCAGGCACCGACAATCCACTGCAGCCTCAAGGAAGCCACATAACTCCGAGTTAAAGGCGTGCTCGCATCCAGAACCGTGACCCTGCAGCCTTCGATCTTGCCAGTGTGGGATATGCCTTCTACTTCTACTACTACTACTACTACTACTACTACTACTACTACTACTACTACTACTACTACTACTACTACACCTTCCAGCTCTCCTTGAGCCTTCCGTGCGCGATCCCTAAAGCTTGTCCCTCGTTCTCAAAAGGGCTGAAACAGGAGTCCGAGGTGCGTCTGTGAAATCACGGCCCCCAAACTTGAAGCCGAAGCCCGAACTCCTTTCGAAGCTAGAAAGGGTTTAGGGTTTAGGAGTTAGGATTTAGGGTTTAGGGTTTAGGGTTTAGGATTTAGGATTTAGGGTTTAGGGTTCAGGGTCATTATGAAGCCCGAAGCCCTCAAAGAGAAAGGCTCAGAAAGGCTCTTTCAATGCGAATCGGCATGCCAATTTAGCTCGGAATAGCGGGTACGGAGCACACTCCTCCTAGGGCCCGTTCTAACCAGGAATCTGTGAGGCCAGTATCTACTCAATCACAGGCCTGAACACCCTAAACCCTGGAGCAAGTGTTACACACCCCACAGTGTTGTACAACCCGTAGAGGATTTCTCCCCACCATCTACAATCCTAGGAGAATCTACCCCAAGACCCTCAACGGTTACAGATGTTATTCCTTCCTTTGATTGTTACTTAGATATGCCCTAACCCCTTTTCATAATTCTTAAGGCCCCGATGTTTTAGGCCCCAAAATGACTACCGAGCAGGAGGGACCAGCGGCTCCTCGGATGGGCTCGGGCAGCATGTTCGACCGTATCGCCTTCGTCTACGACTCCACAAACAAGCTGCTCCCCCGAATTTAGGGTTTAGAGGGTATTTAGGATTATTTAGGGTTTAGGGTTTAGGGTTTAGGGTCGGTTTGGGGTTTGGGGCTTCAAAAGTCCCAGAAGCCTCGAAAGGTCCAAATAAGGTTCCTGATCTAAGGGATCCTCAGTCCCACCTACCTTCACCTTAGGGGTACTTAGAAATACTTTTAAAGTATTTCTAAGTACCCCTAAGGTGAAGGTAGGTGGGACTGTATAATCCCTAAGAAACAGCTAAAATTATAATTTTTGCTGGGGTTCTAAGTTCAGTATAGTCATCCCACCTTCTGAACCTCTGCGTATAATGGTTTGGGGTTTGGGGCCTGTTGCGTCATTTTTGGGTGTGTTGGGGTGAGGGTGCTAGACTTATTGGTTGTAGATCGGCTTCGGGATTTGGGCTTGGTTTAAGTTGTTGGGGTAGGTTCGGGCGTCGAAATCTTGTATGAAGACTTGCTATGGAAGCTATCCTGTGAAGGTCTGTGGTTGCGTGCTTCGTGCTTCGTTAGCATTGATGCTTTTTAGTGAACGTGTGCACGGTGCGATCCACGATGGGCCGTTTGTCCGCTCGGGTGTCTCAACCCCTTGCCTGAAATCCAGTCTCCGCGTCCCCCCGGGTATACCCCACTTTGCAACTAGAATCAGGGCTTTGCAACCACCAACAAAGCCTTCACCAATCAGCACTCTCGGATCAGAGGCAGGCTTCTGGATCTTACTCCCCTCCTCAAAGTAAGCATCTCGCACACACAATCATTCATGGCGAATAGCTGTGAGGCGGCGTGTATCCCCGGACTCGGACACTTGATAGATCATTGCATTAAAGTTTGTTGTTTTTTTGGCGAAGGGCTGTTTTGGGATGCAAGTTTCTACTCACAAGTCTTCCTGCACTGCACCAAATTGAAATCCCAAAGCCCCGAAAATCCCGAGCCCCGAGCGCCAAAATCTTAACCAAAACTCTCAGTCCTGAACCGAAGACCCTGGACCCTGAGCCCCGTGCAAGCCCTAAGCCCTAAACCGAAACCGAGGTGGATGTCGCTCGGCCTCGACCAGCATTGGCGCAGCACGCTCGTCAAGGACCGGGCCGTGGACAGGGACGCAGGAATGCATTCCAGGTTCATTTTTCGCGGGATGTAGTGGAAACAGCCCTGCATGCATTGCACTGAGGTTGTAGTTTGTCGGGTTTACAAGCCACCTGACAGGCACAAGTCATGATTGCAAAGGCGGTAATTATGGTCCACGTGGCCAGAATGCCGACATGTAGCATCCTGTTTTCTGATGAGCATGTGGACCTCCTTGTGAGGTTCCTGGTTGTTTTCATGCTATATTGCGAGTGCTTGCGTTTGTGTTTAAGCCGGAATGTCCGGGCATCGTCAGCCCTCAAGGCACTAACCAATGTTTCAGGGATGCTGGTTACATTCTTATATACGGAGAAGAGCATCGTGCACATTCTTGCCCCGGCCTCTGGAAGTGCAGCTTCGGATAATAATCATAATAATGTATAATTTATGAGAATATCGCAGTGTAGACGCCACGATAGCCTGGTGTACTGTGTTTCGTCTCCGCCGTGTTCAGTGCGCACAGTATTTGGGGGCAAGTCCCAGCACGAGATGAATCAGGGCACGCCTGGCCAAGCACGTCTTCCATGGGTTTGGTATTCAATGTGATCGACGCAAGGACTATTTAACACTCATACAATCCTAGCCTGCCAATAGTGTTTTTGATGAACTTTCAACTGTGGGCGCGAAACCCCACAATTCCGGGGTCGGGAGGCGTCAATATTAAAGGAGGCTTCCGTGGCAGGAAGAGGCGATTAGACACACCAGCTCCGGGTCTACGTAGGCCCGACTCAAAGTCTACGCGCAAGCCGCCTTAATATGAACCCTGTTATGGGAACCCCAATCCCTGTTAGGGGTTTAGGGCTAGACAAACGCGAAGGACTGCTTGCAGCTACAGCCAGAGGACAAGGCTCTTGTTGAATTTTCGGTGGACTTTCAGGAGATGGGTGGGAAGTTCGGATTCCAGGCTTGTGTTTTGGGAGTTTTTTTGAGTCAAGCGTCTGCAAGCTGTGGGATTTGGGTTTGGGATTGCCTGGTTTGGGTCTGGGGGCTTCGCTGGACCACCTGCATCTGCCTTGTGGCAGGGGTCAAAGTTTCAGCACCTGCGGCAAAACAACAACCAGTCAACCAAAAGTGAAAGCCGTGCCACCATGTGCCACTCGTCACCCCTCCATGGACCAGCACCCACAGCAGCGTCAAGAGAAACGACCTGAACTCTCTTAAAACCCGAAGCGGCTGAGTCGAAGCTCTTAAAACAAAAACTCATTACACACCCTCCCGCCGCGCAACGGCCCGGAAATCTGAAAATTGTAAACTGTAAGCGTGAAGAGCAACACCCAACCCTTAACCGCGAGTACAGAGCCCTCTCTACAAACTTGGGCTTTAAGGTTTTATAGGGATTGAGCAGTTGAAGTGCACCGTGTCCCGGACATGAAGCTCCCACTGAAGCAGAAAGAAGCGCTGACTGCTTTTAAGCTGATCTTGTCCCATATCCTTGAAATCCTCACCCCACATTCCCGAGGCCAGAACGCCTTCGGGTCAGTGGCACTAAAGCTCAGACGCTCTACAGCCTAAGTTCCTCAAGGGGCGCTCAGCCTCGGAAGCCCCGAAGCTTGAACATGGAAAGTAGAAGTAATAAGCTCATTGTCCCTTGCGTCAGACCTCAGGGAGATGGGATAGCAATTCATCTTCCAACTTTGCGGCTTCTGTTTTGAAACACGAGTGAAAGGTTTTGGACCTGGCGACGGGCACGGCCGATGTGAGCATCCTCGTCGGGCAGCAGCTGAGGCAAAGCACCGCGAAGAGTTTTATGGGGGCTGAGGGATAAGGCTTCGGGGGCCTAGGGGTGTAGTGCTGAAGGTTTCTTGTGTAGGGTTAGGACTTTAGCGTCGAGCCGTCTGCCTCCTGCACCAGGCTTTAGGACCTTAGAATACGACTGCTTGATGTGAGGATGGCCTCCAGGTTCGCTGCAACCACCGCTGCAACCACCGCCGCTGCTGCTCCCACTCCCACGACCACCACCACCGCCGCCACCGCCGCCACCACCACCACCACCACCACCACCACCACCACACCACCACCACCACCACCACCACCACCACCACCACCACCACCACCACCACCACCACCACCACCACCACCACCACCACCACCACCGTTACTGCAACAACGACCACGACGACGGCTGCTACTACTACTACCTGCTGCTACGCCCACTCCTCCCTGTTGTTCGGGAGGACACTTGGCGCCGCCACAGACGCCGTACTGGGAGTCGACCCGAGTAGTGAAATGCTTCGCAGAGGTGTTTCCAAGGCAGCGTGAGGGCTCTGGGTTAAGGGTAGAGGTCTGAATTGCTTCGGAGGTTATCGACTTAATTAAAGTCTTGATATCCAATCAGTCTTAGTCTTGTGTATGACACCAGGCTGTACCTCGACACCCTAATGTATGAAGCGCCCGTCCAATAATCCATGGCTTTGCATTTCGGGTTACATGGTCGTCGGGTTTCTTTGATTAGAAATCCATGATTGTTGGGAGGGGGGTGGGCTTCCCTAATGCCCTGAAACTACCGTTTGGATTTAGGCAGCCGGGTGTTCAGTTCAGTTCAGGTCTTTTGAAAAGCTATAGAAGTCTGCAGTGTGCCAGGATTTGACATTTAGGGTCTTGGAGTGAGCAGCTTGGGACCCACACCCTGAAAGCCCTAAGCCCAGAACGCGTAAACCCTAAGCCCTATCAGCCCTATGTATCCTATACCCTAAACTCAAGGCCCTAAACCCTTTGAGCCCTAACCCTCCGCCATAAACTCTTGACCCTAAATCCTACCCCGCAACGAAACCCTCAACCCGAACCCTAGCCCTGAACCCCAGCCCTAACCTACAATCCCAAAGCCCGCAAAGCCCTGTAAACCCCCTGCGCCCGATCTCTCACGTCCAGAAATCCTCGGTCGGTAGTGGTTCCCTACACGCCAAAGCCCTTCCCCTCCCCAAGGCGACGGCGCCTCGTCCCATGTCCTTACATGCGAGCCACCACTCAAAACCTAACCCTAAAGCCCCAAAACCCCAAACCCCGAACCCTAAAACCCCAAACCCGGAACCCTCAAACCCTAAACCCGGAACCCTCAAACCCTAAACCCGGAACCCTCAAACCCTAATTTCAGCCCCAAAGCCCTAACACCTAAACCCCAAGCGACTGCCGGAAAATCAGGCCTCCCAAAACCGACGCGAAGCATCGTCGCGACGACCGATGGGCAGATCGGGAAGTGTCGTCAAGATGCCGGCCTGCCTCAGGAACCTCAGCGAGGAAGAGTTCAGACAAGCTGGCAGGTACCTGATTTCCCGGACCACTGACCAGCAGCAAGCGGCGAGAAACTCGGCACCCACGTGGTGGTCATTATTGTTTTTTGTTGTTTCTGGTCTCCTTGTAGTTCCTCAAACATTTTCCTGTAAGTATCCTATCCGTATACTTCCAGACCGTCCCGAATTGGGCCCTCAAGCCCCAAACCCTGAACTCTGTTCTCTAAGAAACCCAACATCCCAAAACCCAAAACCTCAAACCCCAACACGTTGACCTAAACCCTGACCCCCCCCCTAAACCCTTCTAAAACCTAAACCCACACCCCTAAACCGTCAAGCCCTAAGAACCCAAACCCTGAACCCTAACACCCTGAAGTCCCTTAAAACCCCCTAAACTCTAAACCCTCCTGGACCCTAAAACCTAAATCCCTACCATAGGGGCCTTAATAATTACCTATACTATCGGGCCCCAAAACCCTATCAAATTATTCAGGCCCCTAATATAGAACCCTACTATAACATTCCTTATGGACCCCTTATAGAGTCCTTTATTCTGATTATTCAGGCCCCTACATTACAAACCCTGATCGCTAACACCCTGAAGTCCCTAAAATCCTAAAACCCCCCTACTCTAAACCCTCCTAAACCCTAAAGCCTAAATCCCTAAAGCCATGAACTCTGTTCAGGTGGAGTCCAGCGGCCTCGACCAAGTCGTCCGCCTCGTCAAAGGCGACGCGCAGGAACCCCGCCAGGCATTTAGTATATTTTTAAGTTTGGGGCTTAAAGGGTTTAGGGTTGAGGAGAATTTGTTTAGTATATTTTTAAGTTTGGGGCTTAAAGGGTTTAGGGTTGAGGAGAATTTTTTTAGTATATTTTTAAGTTTGGGGCTTAAAGGGTTTAGGGTTGAGGAGAATTTTTTTAGTATATTTTTAAGTTTGGGGCTTAAATGGTTTAGGGTTGAGGAGAATTTTTTAGTATATTTTTAAGTTTGGGGCTTAAAGGGTTTAGGGTTGAGGAGAATTTTTTTAGTATATTTTTAAGTTTGGGGCTTAAATGGTTTAGGGTTGAGGAGAATTTTAAGTTTAGGGCATTGGGGTTTAAGGTTTTGTGTTTTGGGGTGTCGAAGGTTCGGGCTGACAGGGTTTAGGGTGTTTAGGGTTTGGGGAGACTGAAGTTTAGGGCCTGAAGGGTTCGGGGATTAGGATTTGGGGGTGTTTAGGGTTTAGGCTTTCGAAGCTTAGGGCTGAAAGAGTTTGGGAATGAGGATTTTGGGGTGTTCAGGGCTGAGGATGTCGAAGTTTTGGGCTTAAGGGGTTTAGGGTGGTTATGGGTTTAAGGTTTAGGATTTCGAACTGTAGAGCTTAAAGGGTTTGGGGGTTATTATCTAGAAGTTTAGGGCTCAGGGCCTAAAGGGTTTAGGGATTAGGATTCAGAAGTTCAGGGTTTAGGGCATAAAGGGTTTGTTGATAGGACGTTTAGGAGTCCCGTCAGTGGGGTTTGGGAATTCGAGATGTTCAGGGGGTTGTGGGGTTTATATAGGTTTGAGAGCTCAGGTTGTTTTATCGCATCTTTGCGTCGTGTTAGGGTTGTAAAAATAAAACAACCCACATGCGGGGTTTGAGATTTACGGTTGCTCATGTTCGTAGATCAGTCTCGTGCTTTGTGCTGGAGCTTTGGCTTGGGTTTCAAAGTGCTGGGGATCTGGGCATTGCGATGGAGCAAGGGCTTAAAATGAAGGTCTCACCGAGAATTGTCGAGCATTCTAAATCTGATTTTGGGGATTTGGATTGATGTTCATGGGTTCCGGTTCTGCTTTCAAGGATGATCTGCTGTTTAGGATTCTAGGACAGGGTTTACAGGGGCTTGGGATTGACAGATTGTAGGATTTTTTGCTCAAGGGTTTCGTTAAGCAAGTTTTGAGTTTCGAGATTGGGGTGCCAGGATTCCTGAGTTGAGGATTCACAGCATGCCGGGTTTTGAGATGGGGCGTAGTTCTTGGGTTGGCAGCTTGGGGCTTCGAGCTTCCTCCCAGACGGACCCACGTCGCTAGGAAAGACTTGGGGCACATACTACATCCGCAATTAGAATAGAATAGCTAACTCCAAGCAGAAACCTAAGCCCTGACAGAGGACCTCACCAGTGTGCAGGGTATCGACGCAGCGGGCACCGTTGCCGACCCCAGCGCAGGCAGTGCGTTTTGTGTGGAGTCTACTGACACGAGGCATAGTTGACGCTGGTTGACGAATACCGTCGCCGACCAGCTCCACTTCCAGTACCGCAACTACACCGCAACTACACAACTACACCCGGCGCCGTTGTCACTCCGATCACGGCCACGAACGTTGCTGTTGCCGCTGGTCTACCGAATGTTGCTGTTGTCGCTGGTCTACCGAGCGGACTCTTTGTTCTCAAAGCCTCTGGTCTCTTTCGGGCAGCCAGCTCCTGGTTCCAATATTGTTTAGTCCGCTTCGAGCGGTTTGCTCCTTGTTCTCAGATTTGATCATCTCTTTGGAGCGGTTCGCTCCTGGTGTTCTCAAGTGGCATCGCGCTAAACGCAAGCAGCTGCGCCACTCTGAAAAATGTTTCTGTTGATATTATGATCGCATGGCGACTTTTTGAAGGAATTCTCGGCGTCCCGCACCTGCAGCATCGTAGCCGTGATGAAGGGAAATTGCCCTTTTTCCTACGATTGCCAATACGCGTGAATGGCGTGAGGATGATGACGCTGGTAGTTACGAAGTTGGCGATAGCGTAGAGTTTGATGACAGCGATGTGGACCAGCGTTATGCTAGTGGGTCTCAAAGGTGAGGGTGTCGAATGTGGTCATGATGACGGTGACAGGGACGACAACGAGGAGGATCAGGGTGCTGCCTGCAGTAGCGGCGACTGCAACAGTGATGCTATCGGTTCGTCCTATTGGTGATATCGTTTGCTTTGTGGTTGTCATCATTAAAAGCGTGTTTGTTGTTGCCGTTGTCGTTGTCGTCGTCGTCGTGGTTGTGGTTGTGGTTGTGGCTGTGGTTACGATTGTGGTTGTGGTTGTGGTTGTGGTTGGTTGTTGATGGGTCGGTCGGTCCGTCGGTGGGTTGGTTGGTTGGTTGGTTGCCTGGTGTTGGTGTTGGTGTCATTGTTGTTGTTGGTGGTGGTGATGTGGATGTTCATGTTGGCGATGTTAGTGATGACTCGAGATATGACGTTTCACACCATGATGATGGCGACGACGACCCTGCTGATGGTGTGGTGGTGGTAACGGCGGAGGTGGTGGTGATTTGATTGTCATGGTGAGGGTGTCGATATTGTTGACTTCCAATACTGCTTTTGGTGTTCATGGTGGCGGTCATTATGATTCTGATGATGGTGATGTCTCTGCGGATGATACGGATGATGATGTTGATGACGATCATGCTGACAACGTGACCAGAAACAGCACGCTTGTACCGGAAGTGTACAAATGGGTCGACGATATGCAGTCAGCCGACCATGTTGCATGCCGTCCTCTAGCATGCTTAGCTTTCATCAAACCTGAATGCGAAGCACCTGCCGAATCTTGCGATCAGGGGCGGCGACGGGATCGATCGACAAGATCAGCACCTGAGCAACATGGGGATGCATTGCTCTGCGTTCGGCTTTTGGGGGTAGATTGTTCTGAGTTTGGATTTGATGGTTTACGGTTCAGGGTTGTGGGCGGATTGCGTTTAGGTCTCCTTGCACTACTGACTATAGGGTTCAGAATAAGCAGTACTACTTGGCCCTTGTGGTCCCTATAAACTTACATATTATACAGATTATACACAATTCTTCCCAGCGCTTTCTTGTAGTTAGGCCCCTACTTGAAAGGAAGCTTTACGTTCAAGGATTTAAGGGCTCGTTCGCCGAGCATGGTGTCTAGCCTGGTGTTGGGCCATCTATAGGTTACAGGCCATTAAACATTGCGGTCCTGTTCCGAAGTTTCCATTGTTGTGAGCACCGTAAGATGAGACACTTTTGCAGGACAATTGTGGAACCGTCCACGATTGTGCAAGCGAGCGTATGTTGAAGAAGCAGTCTACCGTCAGGGAGATTAACGCTACCAACTACCAGCCTGCGTTCTGGATGCGATAGCAGACATGAGCTACAGGTCAGGGTTTAGAAATGCTTTCAACCGCGTTTATCGACGCAAGATCTAGTCCGGAACCGAATCGCTCCGAGATTGAACTCTAACCTTTCTAAGCTTGCCAACCCTAAACACTAAAACCAACCCTCTTGATGGAAGCCTGCACCCTAACCCTCAGCGGCCCTAAACCCTAAGCCATGAACTTTGCCTAGTGAGGCATGTCATTCGGCATCCGCAACGTGCCTGACCGCTCGAAGGCCGAGCTGGGCAGTTTTGCCGAGGACGAACAGGACATTTTAATGTAGGGGCCTAAATGGGAGTTTCGAAATTGGGGTCCCCTATGTTCAGAAACTCCCAAAGAATTGCGAATATCATTCTTAGGGTCCCTATTTTCATGACGGTATAACGAACCCCAAAACCCTAATCTAAGTAGGAAGGCCCCTGTATTAGAGTGGTTGGTATACGCTGGTATAGCGTCACATGCTTGTATTTTGTCGTGCAAGCTCGTACATGCAAGGAGAAGCAGATGAATGCAAAGATAGGCAGGCAGACAGATATCTAGGAGGACAGGCAGAGAGAGATAGACCTCAAGCCCCAAGCCTCGCAGCCTAATCCCCAAGTTCCTAACTAATCCGGAACTCTCAACTCTAAGACCTTAGCCTCAGAGTCATATCAGCCCCTAAATCCGACCTTCTAAAGCCTTGGTGCAGGCGCTGGCCGAGATGCGCCGCGTGATGCGCAAGAAGGCTCGGCTGCGAGCCTCCTAAGTAGGGTTTAGGGGTTTAGGAGTTTAGGAGTTACGGGTTTAGGGTTTTGGGTCCAGAAGTGCGAGCATCAAGTTGGCGAGCGAGTCGAAGTTTCATTTTCAGGGTCTTGGGGTTTGAAGATCGCCACCCTAAACCTTTAAGCCCCTGAAGCCCCGAATTCCAATTAGACTGATTATGAAGCTGGGTACATTCGGCTGGGTTTTTTGAAACATTATGAGCCTCCTCCCAGCAGCCCAATGCCTCAACCGTCGATTTTCCCTTGAGCTTTTGCCCGGGGGCGATATGCGAACCTGTTGCTTCGGAGCCTTAATCTCGATCCCAGCAACTGCATTCGTCATCCTTACCTGCTTGGGTCGTCCTTTCGTTGCCACAGGTCAAACAAGACCCGAAGCTTCAAGATTTAATTGTGAGCCCTGTGCCCTCACCCCCAAAGCCTGAACCCTAAACTTATACTGTATATCCCTACAGAGCCACCAGCCGACACAGCCCTACAGCCCGAAGCCACAATCCTCACAAGAAGCCATGGAGTCAACGCGACGAGATTTGAAAGTCTTTTGGATGAGTCAGAGAGCCAGCTTGCAAGAGCAAGCTAACAAGCACTCGCTTGCTCACTCAAATACTCACACCGCAATCCTCTGCACTAAGCTTTAGTCGTTTAGGGCTTAAGGGATACGGTTTAGGGGTTTAGGGTTTTAGGGTTTCAGGCTTTAGGCTTTGGGGTTGAAGTGAAGGGTTCAAGGGCTTAGGGTTTAGGTTTGCCTGCCGCGCAGGATTCCAGCAGGGTTTGCATCCTCGAGTTGTCCCTGCCCAGTGGAGAGACCTTCTTGTCCAAGGTGGGCCGGGCGTGAGGTTTAAGTACTATCTGGGCCCTAAGAGACCTACCTTTGTAGGGTTCCTTACTATGGTTTCCTTCTATAACTCCTTAAACAGGTAGTTATTTTGGGTTAAGGTAGGTCAGGGTCTTGCGGAGTTTGGGATTTAGGTTTTTAGTTGCTGCATGGGGCACTCAAAGCCTGAGGCCCTGGTATGGGCCGAGGGCCTGTGGATTAAGCGGAACATCTGGTATTCCAGTTATAACTCAACGGCTTGAGGCTTTCAGATTGTCAAGTCAATACAAAATGAGGGTACGTGGGTACATCTGGGGCCTGAACCCCCTCTCTGTCCCTCTCTCTCTCTCTCTCTCTCTCTCTCTCTCTCTCTCTCTCTCTCTCTCTCTCTCTCTCTCTCTCTCTCTCTCTCTCTCTCTCCATATGTATTATATATATATATATATATATATGTATATATGTATATATATATATGTATATGTACAGACTGTTTGCATGTTGAGCTGTGGGGTTAGTCACGTGCTGTTCTACTAGTCCTCCAATCCTGCGCGCATCCCTTAAGCTGACCGCAAGTTAGCAAAAGGTATTCGTAACCGCCACCACCCGCAGTAAGAGACTACATAGGGAGAGCATGTACTGAGATCCGAAAACGCAAGAATTCCCTGAAGCCCTGATCTAAGGCCCCCTAACCCCAGGCACTCACCCTACCCTCAATTAAGCACCTTTTAAAGCTCTTGGGAGGTGGCCAGGGGATTCATCACGCACGTCGTGCCTTCGACTGCGGTTTGAGAGAGGCTTCTGCTTTTTTGAGGCTTATGGCGCTTATGGGGGTGCGTAGGGTTTCTAAGGGTTTCATAAGTGATCTTTAGGGGCCTTCCACAGATGGACTAGGCTTCTTTTGAGGGTTCTTTGAAAGGTTCTGTGGGGTTTTAGGGTCTTCGGGGTGTCTGATGATAACACAGGGCTAAGGCTTGGACACAGCTTAAGTTGCCACCCTTCGTAAAACCAGACACATCACACAACCGCTGGTCCCGAACCATAGCCTTCAAGCCTGAACCCGCACAATCCCGATCCCTGCATGCGACTCAGCACCTCAAGCCCTGAATCCGAAATCTGTTGTCCGAGACGTTTCACAGATTCGAAGCACTCGGTTCAGAACCCAATCCAGAATCTACAGTGCCGGAAGCATACACACGAAAAGAAACCCTTGTAGTAGCCCTCATCCACACCCTACAAAACAAGCCTTTGTAAAGTTTAGCCCAGTGAGGTGCCTCTGATCGGCTGGGTGGCGACAATGGGCTCTGGTGGCGACGAGTATGACTCTTTGAGTGGACTTCAGGGCTTAGCACTTAGAGTTCCGGGTTTAGGATTTAGGGTTTGGTGTGTATGGTTTCGGCCTGGTTTAGTTGTGTATTCGAGCTGCTTAGAGATCGCATTCTTCGCATGTTTATCTTGAACGTCGATTTTGTAGAGTGTAGTGCACGCACATATAATCCAAGTACATGCTGCATACATATATCCATGCATATATATGCCTATGGCTATACGTATATGTATACACATATACACATATACATATACTTATACATATGCATTTACATATATTCATGTGCACGCGCATATATGTTGATATGTGTAATTACATCCACACAGCAAGGCAACCTTTGCAGATGTTGTGGCGTGAATACAATATAGCTTTCGTGGAAAACCTGATTTTGGATTGGGCCAAAGAACACAAGAGCCAAGGACTACCTCGAGCGGTCCATTCTGCGATTCCCGCTTCTGGTCGGCAAGAGCACCACATGTCCATGGCTTACCGTAGGGCTCCAGTTGCATGAATAGTAGGTTGCTGGGGTACATAAAAACATGGTTAGTAACCTACTGTGTTTTAGGTAACTATGAGGACATGCCCTTGTTAGTGTGTGCTTGCCTATTTCGAGTCCGCGGTCAGTACTTCAGGTTTTCCTGTCAAGGCTTGGAGAGTTTGTATTAAGTCCGCTAGCCCTAGACTCCCTGGGCCCTAACTTTGAGAACCCTCGATAAAAGCAGATTAAAACCGTAAGACCTTACAAAGGACCCTAAGGCCCCATAAACTCCCCTTGAGATCCCAAGGCTCTATAAACATCCTTGAAAACAACTAAGCCCCTATAAACACTCTTTCAACCTTCACAAAAACCCAAGACCCTGTAAAGAGCTACCGGCAACCAACAGTTTTAAGAACCCCGCCCGAGGAAGCCCATGGACTTCGCAGCAGAGCTGGGCCGAGCTGGCCTTCCCGTGGAGACCATCACCAGCTCCTTGGATTTCTTACCGTTGGTTAGTAGGGAATGGAGGAATGGGGTACAATAATAATTACCATTATCACCATTCTTCCATTCCCTACTAACCAGCTCCTTGGATTTGACGACTCAAGGGTCTAAAGGGCCCAGCAAGTTTATATAAGGGGTCCGGTATATGGGGGTTCTATTCATTGAAGCCGGTATAAGAGAGTTTAGAAGTGTCCAAAGGACCCACTAATCAATGACCCAAGGATCAATGACTAGGCACTTCGGTTTAGGATAGTGGCAGTATGGGTTACCAAGTATTTGGAAGAGCATGTGGTTTATGTACCTACGGGTTCGTCTTACGATAGAAGTTGTCGGGCAAAAACATAATACTATCTAGTTACTAGTTTGTATGGTGCTACCGCGCTTCGTCCTGTTTTGATTTCCTTTTCCTCTTGCTTTCTTGCTGCTGCTGCTGCTTCTGCTGCTGCTGCGGCCGTCAACCCTGTCATGCTACCATACATACACTTCTGGCTTATGCGAGAAATTTGCTTGTTTTTGTATGGCTCTATTCCGAGGGGCCTTGCAGAAATATGCTGCAGAGATGTTGCAGCTGTTCCAGAGCGAAAAGTGCACTCATTCACTCCACTCTTCATCTCCCAGAACAGCAACCTTCACCATCAAGGCCTAGCGAACATCCCTTAAGCCTGATCGAGGCCTCGGGTCAGAAGCCCCCAGAGCGATGTCAAAGGTTTTGCTTATGGCGCCGTCAACCTCTACATGGCCAAGCCGGTACTTTGAGTTTTGTGTGTAATGTAGTTTTCATGAGTGCCTGATCTTCGCCCTCGCTTCAGATCCAGAAGCATCGCTTGTTGCTTTCCTTGAGCCAAGTTGTACAGATGTGGCTCCTGTCGGAAGCAGATTTTCCCGCATGGCCAGTCCAGTTCAACATACATTCCGATTCAAGCTATCAGCATGGAGCTTCTGCGAACTAGGAGCGGACTTTGCTGGCTCTTGGATGACAATCTCTTATTCACCTAAATCTCCGTGCTGATCAGGGCCGTCCACTAGCTGTATCTAGCTCCTGGCGGAATCGCAGCTCTGGTCAGATCCTTCTACAACCCTGTGCAGAGAAGCCTGATGCCGCAGGAAACTGATCCATTAATCTAATACATTCTTGAGGGTTCCCGATTAGATTATACATACACTAATTATAGCATAGCCTACTAAGTTAATCTTCTTCAAGTATTCATGTTTTCTACACCCAGCTGAACTACTGGCATGCCACGCCGTGAGAGCTCGCGTTGAGGAATTCATTGGAGCCTCCCGCGCTCTCACCGCTTCGCAAAAGCCTCGTGAGACAGCGTGAAACTGCCGACATGGGATCCCTTCCGCAGGTGCCATCTTGGGTAATATAGGGGCTTCAATGATTACTTATACTATTTTGGGGGTTCCGTAGTATAATTATGGCACTTATAGTAAATTCCCGACCGTCCACCGAATTCATATACCGGCTCCCGGGCCAAGACCTTCAAACTCACTAAGCCTTCTTATCTCAAACCGGAAGCCCCAAACCCTGACGACCTCAAACTCATAAGGGCTCGTTGGCAAAAGAGGGTGGAGAACCCAGGTTCGCTTCATCCAAAGAGCAGACTGCGCACAGCCCGCGCGCCCCTGCGCCAGAAAAAGGAGAGAGTGTGTGGCGAAGCAAGTTTTGTTTAGCTCGAGGTTCAGTTAGGGCTTTAGGGTTCAGGGTTTAGGATTTAGGGTTCAAGATGTAGGGTTTGGGGTTCAGGATTCAAGATTGAAGTCTTTGGGGATTGCTGTAGGGACCGAAATAGTTACCAATACTATTTTGGGGGTTCCTTATTACAATGAGAGTATAATGGGCCCCAAAACCCTATTCGAATGACTAAGGCCCCTACACTAAACCCCCCTAAAACCCCTTGTAGTAACCCTAATTCCTCTTATAGGACCCGTTTATGAACCCCTTACAGGAAAACTATCCTAATTCCTCTTACACTGGTAGTAACCCCTTATAATTATAGGACCCGATTATGAACCCCTTACAGGAAAATTATCCTAATTTCTCTTATAGTAACCCTGTTGGTCCAGGCTTGGAGCCTGGTTGAGCAATGCTCCACTGGAAAGCAGGACGCAGTGGCTGGGGGGTTGAGATAGGGCTAAGGGCTGAAGCTTTAGGGCTTAAGGGTTCAGGGTTTAGGATTTATGCAATCGGTCATGCGGACTGTCAGATTTAGGGTTTCGGGTTCAGGGTTTAGGGCTCAGGATTCAGTTTTCTTAGGGCGGTGTGTTTCACAGCCTTGGCTTCTCTCGCCTTTCTTCTCTGAGTGTAGTGTACGTGGGAAATACAGCCATATTGCAAGCCGGGCGCAGTGGCAAGCAATGTGTTCGAGGGAGCTATGGAACTAAGGGCTTGTGCCAATGCATTGTAGCCCAAAGAACGCAATCTCACTGTGTCTCCTTCTGTTCTGTGGCTTGCCTTCGTTAGTCTGAGCTTGTCGGCAATAGGGGGCGAAGACTCGGGTTTTGGGCCAAGTTGGCATGGTTTTCTAGGGGCGATCAGGGGATACTGTTGCTACGTCCCCCGACCTCCATGCTGGGATCGGCAATAGGCATAGCTTTTAAAGGGATTTAGCTTCGGAAGGGCTGTGTGGTGCATGTGGCGCTCACAGAAGTCGTAGTTCTGTCCCCCCGATCGTCACGCCACTGAACCTCTAAACCCTCAAGACTGAACCCAAAACCCCAAACTCTGTCATGCAGGAAGAGTTGTAGAGCCGTGCTGTCACGATGGTAGCCAAGTTCGCCCTGGTAAACCCAAAACCCTCAAACCCAAAACCGGGTGGGCCGCAATAGCATCGGCTCACGAGCTCTTCCCGATGTGGTTGGCCCGGACGGCAAGGACTGGATGGAGTGTCCAGCCGGCAGCCTCCCGAGATTTCCGCCGAAGAAGCGAGCCAAAGGATATTGGTCCATGTGCTAGCCCTTTGAGTCTCAGCTCAACGAGCCACTTCAGGACCTCACCCAAAAGAGCGGAGAAGACATGGAGAAAACTACGGCGAGCTGATAGAGGCTGATGAGGGCTACCTGCCTTCGGACGAGTGCGACGATGCACTCTAGGCCCGAGTGTCAGCTGAAGTCTTGGGCTTGACAGAAGGGACCTGAATAATTACCAATACTATTTTGGGGGTTCCTTATTGTAATTTGAGTATAACGGGCCCCGAAACCCTAAATTTTTTCAGGCCCCTACATTATGTGTTGCACGACTCCAAACTACACACTCTGGGGCCGGGGCATCGGTGGGTGCTGAAGCCGTTCCCACCATAACGAGAAGCTGGAAGGCTTCGTGGGGCCCACCCCCGACTCCTGTTGCAGAAATATTATGTACTTCGAGTACAGACTTGGGATGGTCGGTATCTCTTCCTCTCTTTGTCTCTCCCCCTCTCCCTCTCTCTCTCTCTCTCTCTCTCTCTCGCGCCCTCTGTCTGTATAGATATGTACAGATTCACATACCCGTCCATACCCGTCCGTGTGCATGTGCGTATAGACATACACATGCATGGCTGTGTGTCTACATGTACAAGATGTTAGTTTATAAATGCTAGCATCTATGTATGTATAATTCTGTATATATATATATACACACAGATCACTTTCGTAGCGAACAGCTCACCGCAGCTTGCAGACCATGCCCTGCAACCGGCAGGCTAAACTCCTAAAACCACACACGCAGGATCAAGCCAAAATGCCTGCGCGACGCTGAGCTGTACAGTTGCGGGTTTTGGTAGTTTCAACCCAGGGCGAGGGTTTGGGCTTCGAATTTTCAAGCCATTTCTAAGGTCTTCCTCGAGCGCTTCACTGCAGTGCTCTCGGAGGACTTGACAAGGGAACCCGACAGTTCTTACCCATAAGGCTCTAACGGCTCAAGTGTTTGAGGCTTCACGTAGGCTTTTCGGATTTTTGATCCTTCGAGTTAGTGTTCAGGGGTGTAGAGTTTAGGTCGAGGGTTCTGGGTTTAGGGTTTCGGCTTTGGGGCTTAGGGCTTCAGGGGTTCGGGGTCTGGGTTAAGTAGGGTTTACTTTAATTAGGGCTTGGGCTTTAACTCGACAATTCTGCGAATTTGGAGGTTTAGGGATTCCGTTAACAGCCTGAATTTGCCCAAACATTGAATTCTAGAAGTTTTGGTGTCTAGGGTTTAGTGCTTCGGGACTAATGGGATCGTGCCGTATGTTGCTACAATAGGGGTTTTAGGGCTTCACGGGTTGAGGGACCTAGGGAGGTCATCGGTTGAGGGTCTTCGGAACAGTCCCACAGCTTACAGCTCTGGCTCCTGACATCTATGGACACCTCCTAAACCGTAGACGATACTTCTTTTAATTCAGGGCATAAACATGTACCAATACTATTGTGGGGTTCTTCAAAATAGGTTATAGTATAATACTGTATGCCCCGAAACCGTATTCTAATTCTTAAGGCCGCTAATATAGAACCCTACTTTAGATCCCTTATAGACCCCTTATAGAAAGAATCCTTTAAAGGAGCCCTATTCTTATTATCAAGGGCATATTACCCCTGGCCCAAACCTGAAACTTGCAAAGCCTCTGGCAGCGAGCCGAAGGACCAGCGGTTCATGCTGCACAAGGCTCGCTACCCTAAACTAAAACCCATAAACCCTTAAAGCCTAAACCCCTGAAGCCCTAAAACCCTAAAATCCTGAACCCCTAAACCCGTAAAGCTTACGTAAAGCCGGAAAACCCCTAAAGCCCTAAACCCCTAAACCCTAAACTTCACTCCTCGCACGGTTCAGGGGTTCACACTGTCCAGACCCGTTGGGCACGGCACGAAGAGTCCAGCACGATCGACCTCACTGGCAATGCCAATGGCTCCGCGATTTGGAGGTTTCCGGAAATTGGGGATACCTTATTTTGGGGTCCTTATAATACGGATCCTACTAACTATTTAATTAGGGTACTATGTTAGGGTCCCTATTTTCGGAAACCCCCATTTGACTGCTGAGTGTCCAGAACCCAATACAGGGCCAGGTAGCAGCGCTGACGGCACAACAGCCGCTGCGCTCGCCGCTGACCAGCTCGCCGTTATGAGTTGGAACTGCCAAGGGCACAATCATTGCTTCCGTGGCTTGAATGCGGGCTTTGCATGATGGATGCGACATTTGTAGTCCATTGTCAGGAGTGCAATCTGTCCGTCTCAGTGTTTAGGGCCTATACGCTCTCAGGGTGTTTTAGCGTATGGGGCGATGAGCAGCATAGTTCGAGCTCAAACAAGGAAAAACATGTTCCATGTGGTCGAACACCTGTGACAATTCTGGATTAGAGATGGATCCGCTATACATGCTTCATGTTGCAAAGAGTAGACACTCCAAGAGCAGCCACACAGCAACCTCACCTACTTGATGCACTACATCGCCTTGACAGCTCGCTGTTGCTTGACAACGGGTTCCTTAGGGGTACCCTCAAGAAACAGCCAAAATTACAATTTTTTGGGGGCGTCTAGATTCAGTCTAGCTTCAACTGCTCTGTAGCTCAACTTCGGCCGCGCAGGATGTCCTGCTCGGTGCCTTTGGGGTCGAGGTAGATACTAGGTGACCGCCCTTAACCCCCTGTTTAAGAGTGTCGACCTTACACCTGTATCCTACGCTCGATATTCTAAGCCTTACATACCTACCCTAAACCCTAAACCGAATCCCCCAGACTTTCTAATTCTATCCCCCCTAGCGCCCTGCCAGGCCATGCTGCGGGAGAAGGTAGGCAAACGAGTGGATGCTGCCGACGTGGATTTCAGCGCCTTTGGCTGTTTGCACTTCTGGATCGAGGACCGAGCTTCGGGTTCAAGGTTCGGAGCTCAAGAACACAGTTTACCTGGACCCCAAAAGTATGTAGAATAATAGCCGTTTATGGGTAATGGGTGCAGGAGTTTACTCCTGGATTCTTGGGCTTGTGTCCTGCGTTGCACGTGCGCAGTTCTCAATTTGGGGGTCCCGTTTTCGGTCACCAAAATAGTACGGCACACCTGAAACAAAACAACAGAGTAATTAACCTTTTAAAAGGCAGCTTGCTTGGAGGACTACCCGCATGGAATCTGAATTGCTGGGTCTGTGGCAGAACGTAGGGCTTGAAGGCGGGTTTCGCCTGTACAGGTCTTTGTAAGATGTGTGACGAAAACGTCGGCACCTCTCAGCCGTCAGCCATACCTAGGTTCATACCCCTCTTTTGTTCAAGCCTACTTTTCTATATAGCAGATCCTAACCACGACGCTAGGCATCTGAGAAAAAGGGGGTACGTGGGGCATGTCCGTTTGAGAAGACGTCGGTTTGAGGCTTCTGCCTCTTCCCGAGAGGACCGAGGTTTCGGGTCGGAGGTGAACAACCTTGTCTCGGCGGCGATCGCCTGCGAGGTGGATCATGGGCTTCTGGGTTCTGGCTCCAAGGGGTTATGGGCTGAGTTCTGGCTCTAAGAAGTTGAGGGTTTAGGGCTTCTGGGTTGAGGCTCCAACGGGTTTAGGGTTTAGAGCTTCTGAGTGCTGGCTCCGAGGGGTCCAAGTCTTTGTCTTGGGCCAAAAGCTATCAGGTTTTGACCGTAGAAGTCTCCGAGTACCACAAGAGTCTTTGCCTACTCAACAGGGTTTTGGGGTATAGTATACTATAGTCAAAATAAGGAACCCCCAAAGCTCTATTCTAATTCTGACGGCCCCTACATCAGGTTCTGAGGACTTGTGGAGTATGGTTTAAGTTTAAGGTTTAGCTTTGCAATCAAGGCCTCGTCGTCTGGAGTTATTGCGTCTTAGGGCTTCTGCTTTTGACATTGTAAGCAAAGCTTCCAAAAGCCTCAACAGCCCAAATCCCGAAGTTTCCAAAGTTAGGGTTCGGAAGGATGCCCGGCAGCTTGTCCTTTTCCAAGCCAGTAGGCAAAAACCACCGGCAAGCCTGCACGAGCAAAGAACTTCAAGACATCATAACTCAGCCAGTAAATGCCTGATGCCACCCTAAACCCTAAACTTACTACTTAGCGGGCCAGGGGACTTAGTAAGTAGGTTATAAATAGGGTTAGAAGTACCCTAAATGGAGTTACCCCAATTATAACCCGAATTAGAACCTACTTACTAAGTCCCCTAGGCCTCTAAGTAAACCTTCAGGAGTTTGGCCTCCACTGCGTTGTCGAGGATGAAGTCTGGAATTCCGGGCGCCTGCACACTTATCTCCAGGTTCCGCTTGATCTCCTGCTTAGGGGTTTAGGGTTTCAGTCAAGAGTTGGCCCATTGGCGTTTTTCGGGCTTGAAGAGCCAGGCACTGAACCTTCAGCAAGAAGTTTGAGGGTCTCAGTCGCTTGCGATTGGGTATGTTAAATAGGCCATTCTTGTCTCAGGCTGCACTAGGTCGGTAGTGAAGATGTTTGTTGGTAAGATGTCCGTGAAGTCAACAAATACTGCTGCACAAATCCCTTCAGAACTTGTTTAGACTGTCAAAGGAAGCTGTCTGATTCAGAATGCACTCCGCTCAGAGCCATCAAGCATCAAGCAGCCTAACATCTTGCGGCCGGCAGGCGGAGCCACTGATTCTACGCCGGTGCCCTGACGAGGGCACCAGCCGCCACCGTCCTTTGGAGGTATCGGGGGATTCTTCCTCATCTCAGGGATGTAACCATGCATCTGAAACGGACAGCATCCCGTGTACTTGATGCTCATCAAGGATCAGTCAGGCTTTGGAGTTTCACGGGCTTTCGTGATGTTCGTCGCTTAGCACAGGCGACCAGCTAGCTTTTGGATTTTGGAGCTTGGGCTGTTTGTTTCGGGCCGATTGGCTGGGTCGCGTAGTATCCCAAAGGGTCCTAGGCACTCTTATGGCGCATACTTCCCCAACTAATAATTGTAATTCCTAAGAAAAAAGCGTTACATTCTGCCGCATAGGCACTTAGAACCCTTAACAATTACCTATACTTTCTGGGTGGTTTCTTTATCATAATTATAGTATACGGGGCCCCAAAACCTTATTCTAGTTATTAAGGCACCCAAATTATCTGCAGTATCTTCGTGAACCTCCATCAGACGAGAATCGAGCTTTAGATAAGCTTTGCAGTGGGGTTTTCGTTCCAGGACACAGCGACGGCGTTTTACACGCCCACATTTACAAGGTTTAGGGGCTTAGAGTTTAATAGGATTACTCACCACCACACAGTAGGGGTTTAGGACGTAGGTTTCTTCGTCAGTTTACTTTGCGTTCAGCCTTGGAAGCGGCTTGAAACCTGAACCGAAGACCACAAGTCGTTGAAGTAATTCGCCCCTGTAGCACTTCGGGAGAAAAACCGGTCCAGTGGCTTGAGAATGAATTTAAAGGCCCGTACCAGGACGACACAAACGCCCTTTAATAGAGTCTTTAATGGTCCTTAATAGTGGGTCATTGGGGTATAGTGGAGGGTAGTTGGGGGTTCTAGGTACATATGGGTGGTTTCCGCAAATACGGACCTTGTATACCGAAATAGTAGGATCCTTATGATAAGGACCCCAAAATGAGGTATCCCTAATTCTCGAAAATTCCAGATGGGCGAAACTAAATTCGAGGGCCTTGCCCCCCTGCCCCACCCGGCCCCTGTAACCTCTGGTTTGGGCTCTCGAAGATAATACAGGGCCTTAATACGTAACTGATTTGGGGGATTTCTTATTATACTTGCAGTATAGTGGGCCCCAAAACCGAAACAATTATAAAGGTCCCTATTTTACCTTTAGACGAAACAAGTGAACAACTCCACCTTCCCACAACCCTTCTGGACAACTCGGCCCGGACAGGTCCGCCGTGACCGCCGTGTCGCCACCCCAGGCCCATTGAGTTTCGTGTGGTGGACGGAGACAAAAGACCATAATCTTAAGCCGTTATCCCGGGAGGCTTAAACACGTGAACCCCTCCAATTCTGAAACCAAGAGTGGCACAACCCTAAACCCGATAGGCCCTAAGCGGAAGACCTCCCCTGTTGCGCCAGTGGTGCAGCATGCCATTTGGGATTCTAAGCACATGCCCCGGTATCGGTCACGCTCCAGGATGCCATCTTTATGAGCGAGAATCCCGAAGCACCATGATTTGGGGATCTGGGTTTTATCGCGGAGTTTGGGGCTTTACAAGGTCCTCTTCATTCAGCAATAGCACCTTGAGCCCTAAGCTAAACCTTGAAGCCCAAAGTATGTCCCAAACGAACCAGGGCCTAGAAGCCTCAAGAACCCACACGGGAGTTTCCGAAAGTAGGGTACCCTCAAAAGTAGTATCCTAATTAGAAGGACCCCAAAGTAGGTGCCCAAAATTTTCGGAAACTACCACGTCTGCCGTTCTGCAGGTTGGTTTGCCGTCTGCAAGCACGCCAAGGGCGTCTCTTTCGCCAAAAAGTGCCTTGACAGGTCGCCTAAACTCTAAACCCCAAGCCCGAAGCCCTGAACCCGAAATACCCGAAACCCTAATGTGGGCCTCTACCCCCAAAATAGTACGATTCATATAAGGAATCCTAATAAAGGCCCAAGGCTTCTTAATCAGGTTGCTACATTAAACACCTGTGGGCACTTGGTGTTTTCATGGGTTCAGGTCCTTGGAGGCAATCCCCCATGCAGCCCAGCCGAGCCAGCACAGGTATTTTTCAAGGAGCACAAGTGAATCGTGCACCGCCTACTTACTCTAGGGGTCTGAACCATGTCTAGTAGCATCCCGAAACGGTCGTGCGATAACAAAACACCCCCCCGCCACCACAACCCCAAAGCGCCCTGTCATAAGAGAAACCTTGCACCCAATAGGTTCGTTAATTCCTACATAAGGTCCAAGTTCATGCGGCGAGTTTGGCGCTACACGACCGAGACGCGGAAGCGGATTGACAGGCCCCCCAGTGCTTTACAAAAGGGGCTGTGGGTTTAGGGTTTAGGGTTTGGAGCTTCGCTGCCGGTATACACTCCAAGTCCGTGCTTAAAAAGGGTTTAGTGGCATACAAAAGGGGCTGTAGTACATGGACTAGAACAGGGTTCTGAGTCTTTTTCCATTGGGGTTCCTTTCGGGTTGCAGAGAAGTCGATGATGGCGACCTTCGAAATTGGAAAAGTGTTTGGTTGAACTATCGTCTATATTGTGTTAATGGTGCTGCAAAGGGTTTTTCTAGCTTTTGATGACAGGGCCTGAATGATTAGTGTAGGTGTTGGGTCAGGTGGCATATTCCGAAAAAGCCGGGGCTAAAGGAGCAAATGATTGTTGATTCTCCAGGCAAACATGTTCTGTCATATTTGGGGCTGCGAGTGGTTTGCCTGGGCCTAGGTCATGTTTACGTCTTTAACTTGAAGTGCGCCGGTTTAGCAGGGCCGGAAACCCTAAACCCTACAAGGCAATCTAGCTAAACGTAGCTGGTTCCAGTTGTCGCAGCAGTCATAGCCTGATCGCAGTAGCTCTCCCGTCGAAAGTGACCTTGTTAAGAACTTCAGTTTTTACTCAGTAAGCCTTACCTGGACTCTAAGGAACCCATGGCTTTTTAGGGCTCCGCCCATGTTTTTTAGGGTTCGCTGTTCTGTCAACGTTTTTGTTTGAAGTACTTTGTTTAGGGCTGCGGGTAAACCACAAATCTCAACGCCAGGTTGAACGAAGAGCTGCGGTTGCCGCCGAAGTACATTGCGTTGCAGGTGCGCCGAGGCGACAAGGTGGCAGGAAACCGCAAGGACCGGGCCCCTGCGTTTTGGAGGGGTTGAAGTAGACCCTAGACCCCACAAGTGTACACTCTAACTGTATTGGTACTTGGACGCTGTGGGGTAGAGTAGAAGCTCGAGAAAAGAGAGGAGGGTTTTAAGGAGGTAGTGGCTTTGTATACGGACGAGGCTTTGGGTCTCTACGAGTTTTGGGATTTAGGGTGGCTAGGATTTGGGACTTAGGGTTTGTAGGGCTACAATGCCGCAAAATCCGAACATCCTCATGCCGCGGGTTCCAGCCGTCTGGCACAGATCTGAAACCGGAACGCCCTAAACCCTAAACCCTAAAACCGTAAAACCCTAAAACCCTACACCCTAAAACCCTAAAACCCTAAAACCCTTAACCCTAAAACCCTAAACCCTAAACCCTAAAACCACGAACCCGAGAAACATCGATTGGGCTATTTGGGGTCGAGGCTCGAGGGCAGTCAGGGGTCAGTCTGGGGTTTAAGGTTTACCTGCAGTCTCCATTGCAGTTCCTTGTTTTGGTTAACCAGTTTTTGTTTAGGATCCCATAGTACAACTCTTGGTTAGGGAGAGAAGGGAACTGCAATGGAGACTATAGGTAGAGTGTCTAGGAGTTTTCTACGGTATAGTGATCAGCGCCTAGCTTTCCAGGAGAGCGTGCAGATCACTGGCATGGACTTCGCCAGGGAGGCACAGAAACACCTCTCTTCCAGCTGTTCTGTCGTGGTCGTTTGCAGCTTGGCCTGTCTCTTAATGTGGGGCTCGGTGAACTACCCAGACCCCCCAACGACCCTCTATTATACCCCAAGTACCCACTATTAAGGACCGTAAGGGCTCCATTAAAGGGCCCTTGGGCGTCCTGGTGTTTTCACTAGAGCTGGAGCCATGTGAGGGCCCCAGTTTTTCTGTGAGACTTCCCAGTCCCATGAACCCCAAGTCCCATAGAAAACATGCGATCGGACTTTGAACCCGAAGCCGTAATCTATGGACCCGAAACTCTCTGGGCTGGAGCTCCTAACCCCTAACTTTCCGCCACATGGACTTGAAACTCAGCCCTTCCGAGCCAAGATAACGTGCGACATCGGATATTGTATGTCATGTCGTACATTGCATCTGTTATAAATTCAATACAATACATTGTGTAGTACACAGTGCAGTATAGATAAGAATCTCAAATCTCTCAGACTCTCAGGCACCGACGACCTCACTGCCGCGGAGGTCGGGTGAAAAGCTTCGGGGTTAAACCCCGTTTCGGGTTTAGGGCTTCGGGGTTTAGGGTTTGAGGTTTTTGGGGTTTGGGGTTTATGGTGTCGGGGCTTAGGGCTCACGGCTATAGGGCTTTGCGTTTGGCGTTTACGTTCAAGGAGTCCTGTGAAGACTGGAGGGATCTGGGCGTCTCAACACAACACAATATGCTCCACAGCTGAAGTCCGGGACATCACTGTGACGGTCGAAAGTTGGAGATATCATTCTCTCCGATAGGGTTCGTTGGGTTCCTTAGTATCATATGTATCATGACTCATAATAATTACTCATTATACCATAGTTTACCCCAAAACCCTGTTCTCATCCTTGTAACAAATTCGGACTTCATTTCTTCGGGTTTAGATCCCCTGAGGCTCAGGAGCGATGTAGGATCTGGGACCATGGTGCCTTCATTTGTCTTTATTCGTGTTTACGTGTCGTACGATGTTTTTTGTTTTTTTTGACCTTGGCATCATGCTGTACTATCCCTTAAGGGATCTAGGAATAAGGTCTGTGATTTACCCGAATGATCTGACGTCTCCTTTACTCTGGCCCCAACAATATGTATAGTGCGTACATACTAGATATAAACGCACATTAGGGGGTCGAGGGTCAGGGTGTTCGGCCAACGACCCTCCCGTAAGCCCTATGTGAGGTCCTATATCTGGCATGGCCCCAGCACAGCTTGAGCAGGAAGTGGGCCGTGCGCTGCGTTCACTCGGCTCTTCCGCGGAGGCGACGAAGGGATGCAGCAAGATTTACATAGGGTTGCAAAATCGGGTTTTGGTGTACAAGCGCTGTAATGCTTGAGGGTTCAGGGCTGCCCTGAAGCCCTTACAGCAGCCTCTTGTAGTTACTGTTCTCAAACTGTATTGTAGTGACCTGCATATTAACCGTTAAGCATAACCCAAAGCTGGAATTCCTATCAGGTCCGCTGGCGTTCCCGCGCCGAAGTCCCGGCAAATCTGCGCAATGGCCACTGGCAGGTCCACCGAGACCGCGAAAAGCAAGAGAGCCTGTAAATCATAATTTCGTCTGAGGGTGTTAGACCGAAGGGGGTTACACCTATTCGGTGTTGGCATGGAGGTGATACAGACTGGTTTCGGATGTGGGTATGAAGAAGACTCAAAAGAAATGATTAATGTTATTTTCCTGAGAGTTCCTTATGATGAGTAACAGTATAGAAGATCCCAAGACCCTATTCTAATTCTTAGGGGTTTAGGGTCAAAGGGTTAGCTATGCTCTAACGGAGCCCACAACCCTGTCGTTCCTATCTAAGTATTCTCTAAAGTGAACCCAAAACTCTATACCTGTAGCCGCAAAGACATATCTTTTTCGGGTTCCTTATTATGGTTTCAATATCTGTTTACATATGTCTATATACATA
Source organism: Symbiodinium sp. CCMP2592 (assembly GCA_905221615.1). Classification (NCBI taxonomy): domain Eukaryota; class Dinophyceae; order Suessiales; family Symbiodiniaceae; genus Symbiodinium; species Symbiodinium sp. CCMP2592. Next base: position 861,761 of record CAJNDT010001302.1, read on the forward strand.
GATATATATATATATATATATATATATATAGAGAAAGAGAGAGAGAGAGAGAGAGAGAGAGAGAGAGAGAGAGAGAGAGAGAGAGAGAGAGTGAGTGAATTCCTCAATCAAGGAGTCTGTTTTGGGCCACAGGTATCCTAAACCCTAAACCCTGAACCCCAAGCCCGTAAGCCCAAAACTCCAGTCTATGTCTTAAGGGCCTCTACATTAATCATAGGGATCCTTAGGGGTGTAGGGGACTATATTTCCTTAAATAGGCCTTATTAGTCCTTATTATGGGCCTTAAGGCCCCCTACCCCCCCTCCCCCTACACCCCTAAGGATCCCTATGAATTAGGCTCAACAGAGGTCCTCCACTTAGAGGTTTCTCCGAGACGGCCTCGGCGTGTTGGGGGGGCAGATGTTGGGTTCCTTTAAAGGGATCTACAGGGGTTACCAGGGATCTATTAGGGTTCCCTTTTTCAGGGATCTATGAGGGTTTCCTTTTAAAGGGGTCTATCAGGGTTCTACCAAAGGTTTGGGGTTAAAAGGTTAGGGTATGGGGTTTAAGTTTGGCGGGCTGGCAGGTCAACCTTGAAGAGCTCCGGCGAAGGAAGGGCGATTGACAGCTTTAGGAAGTGATCGGGCTTAGGGAGGCTTCACCGCTAACGCTTGAAGGCAGACAAAATTCAAGGCATGGACAGGGATAACTATTGTACAGATTCGCAGAATACTGTTTACTGTGATTCAGGTGCAGGCCCCCTTTGGATTCCAGGATAGCGCACGCTAAGCCCCTAAACCCCAAAGCCCAAGCCCCTGCACCAGGCAAACTACAACGCCCTGACAGCGAAGCAGAGGATCGAAATGACTCATGAGCTGCTTGGCAACGACCCACGGTTTAGGGTTTTAGGGTTTAGGGGTCACGACCCACGGTTTAGGGTTGTGGGTATAGGGTTTGGGTTTTAGGCTATGGTTCGGTTTCGCAGGGCTTGGTGTGGTCTTGCAGGAGTAGGCAGGCTTTGTTGAGGATCTTGGAGAGATTTAGGTCTGCTGTGGCAGATGGGTTCAGGGTTTAAGGTCAGGGGTTGAGGCATATGGGTGGTCGTCAAAATTAGGGTCCCTTTTTGGGGTACCCTAAATATTAGGTGCCGTACTATATTAGGGGCCCAAGAAGGGACCATAATTTTGACAACCGCCCATATGTTGACGTTATGCGGTTGCTGTATTGGACTCTGTTTGCATCAAGGTTTGCGTCAGGGTTTAAGACTTCAGTCGTTTGGTCGAGGCTTCAGATGTCCGCGTGCGCCCTCAAAACAGCTGCTTCAAGGTACTGCTCTGTTTTGGTTCTGGATAAGTTCCTGGGAACCTGAAGCAAACCATGGTAATTTCCGCGCATCTGCGACAAACTTTGCAAGCGCCGCGAGCAAGGTAAATACACTGCCGAGAATGCTAACCTGCTTTTCATACACGATCATAGCGGCAATCGCCCTGCAAGCATAGGTTCCTGGCGGATGTGGAGGTGCTGCGGTGCGCGGAGGTGTGCATTTGCACTTTCAGCAGCCGCTCGAGCCGCAACGAAGTTTACTGCCGGAAGCCATTATTGTAGGGTTTGAGCATCCAGTAAGCCCGAATCCAAGAGCTCTGAACGCAGTCAATCCTCAACCCGGAACCCGAAGTCTTGAAACCCAAATTCCCTACACCCGAAACCCTAAACCCCAAACCCTAGCTCTTAGACTCGAACGCCATATACACTCCACAACCTGAACCTGAAACTCAAGACCCCGCGAATCAGCTTAACAGGCTTGCACCACTATGAGCACTAGACCTGCTAAAGCCTGGTATCCAAAGCATTGGTTTGAGGTTGGGATTAAGGACTAGGGGGTTGAGGATCTATATCTTGAGGTTGTAGGTATAGAGCTTCTGAGGGGCTCAGGGTTTGTGCGTTGTGGTTCGTGGTTGGGAGTTTGTGAGAGAAGATCGCCTCAATAATTCCAAAGCCCTAACGTATTTCTTGACTTCAAGGCCCCTATAAAATGGACCTATTATTATTAGGACTTATATAGCCGGTGTCGAGGAGGTGTTTAAGGTCTAGAAATCTAGAAAATGTAGGTGTGTCTGAATATAGTTAGAATAGAGTTTCAGGGTACGCCAAATTTGGAGGCAACGTGGGTCGTCTCGTCGCCTTGCTTCGCGACCAGCGAACGGTGAGCTTGGACATCACGGAGTGGACGAACGATTAGCCGTGGGAAAAGGGAGGAGAGGGCTGGGTTGTCTCGTACTTCTTGTCTTGTACCTTACTATGCTATACAGTATAGCCTATGCTGTCTTGTAATGCAGTATAGCGTACTGTACTTTACAATGTGATACTTCAGAATACTATACTACACTGTACTATATCACGTATTCTACAATGTATCTGTGTACCCAGACGATTGACTTTGACAGAGAGCTCCCACTCGTGAAGCCGTATCTACCCTCGTCCGAAGTGGAGGGTTTAGGGTTTAGGGTCTGAGTTCGGTTTGGGGCTCAAAGCTACCGGAATCCTACAAATCCTACACATTTCTTGCAATGACTTCCTTTCAAGATATGCGCTCGCACAGGTAGGTTTTCTGGGATTCAGGTAGGGCTGACGAAATTCCTTGCAGAATTAGGTCTTTTTGACAGCCAAAGTTTCTCGCAGACTAAAAAGCACATGTGACTTTAATCCGCAGCCACTCTCTCCCTGATACTGAAGTCCCGTTACAATGATGCTACAATATACCCTTAAACCATCCGACACCAACAGCCTTCGCTAGCATAAGCTTTAGCATCTGTGGGTCCCTTACCGGCTGAAGGAATTCGCCTTCAACTTGAATGGACATGAATGTGGTGTGTTTACGACACATTCCTTAGGATTAAAGATTATTGGGATGTCAGAAAGTCTTGTATCTAGAAGACCGAGGCACAAATTTTCGTTGGCCTCCAAATGCTGCAGCCAGTAGGTCCTAAACCAGTGAGTGCTCTAATCCCGAAGCCATAACCTGCTAGGTCCAATCAAGAATCAAGGGCGTGGGGCTCTAACTCCCAATCCCCAACCCTCAGACTTTCTCAAGAGTTTAGGACCCAAAAAAAGCCCCTCAGACTTTGCCAAATGTCGCTGCAGTGTTTACAGTTCCAAGATCCTCGAATAGGGGGGGGTGGTTTCTTTAGATTTCAGTGTCCACAACTTTTGAGACCATGACGACGACGTCCTCTGCGATGCGACTCGGCCCGGTTTTTTTCGGCGGTTTGCAGTTTAGGGTTGAGGCATTTTTTCCATCTCTGAGCAGTGGAGGCAATGATCCTCTGAAACCCCTCAACCCTCACCCTCATTTGGTATCCTCTCCCCAAGTTACCGAGAACCACTGAAGCTTGTAGGTCACAGAAGTCCAGCAACACGGCATTCGCTGATACGTTATTTGCTGCCCAAATGCTAGGTGCGGCAACTCCTGCAGAAACGGAAGCGGCTCAGTAGCCAGTAAAAAGCTTCCCATCACCTCCTAACATTCTGTTCGAAAGTCATCGCTACTCTCAAAGATTCTTCTCAGGCATGGCTACTCAGTCAAAAAAACCCGGAAGCTTTGAAGCCTCAACCTTCCTCATGAAGCTCTTGAGCCCTAGATCCTGGCAAGAAGTATATGGGGTTTCCGATAATGGGGGACCCTAACCAAGTACCCCAAATAATAGGATCCTTATTGAAGGACCCCGAAAGAAGGCACCCCTAATTTTCGGAAACTCCCACATCTGCATCGGAGCCCTGACTCCCTAATGCTTGAACCGCTCAGCCATTCAAGCGCTACCTGCGAATGTCGTAGTCTTATCAATTAGTCGTCATATCCCCTTCTAGCGACCACTTAAACTGCAAAACACCCCTCAATGCTATCCTTACAGCGGAGCCTATAAAACCCATAGTTATCTAATACGAAACACAAACCCTGTCAAGCGCGATCCCAACTAAGGCTTCATATGTGAACCCTTACAAACCCCGAAGAACCTGTTGTTCTAATTTCTGTCTAATTTAAACATGAAGATGCCTAGATCACCTGGAGGCTCCATAATAGTTCCTTTTGGGGTTAATATGTAGAACACCATAAGGCAATCCCAAAAAGGAACTACCATGGAGCCTACGATCATAAACGAGACTGGAGCTCATTGAGCTACCGAGCCGATCAGCGCTGCGGTTCCTTTCTGCCCCAGGACTGCTGGCTTCAGGGATGTGGTTTAGGATTTCTATGGCGATCCAAGTTATATGTAGATGTAGGTCTGGTCTCATACGGAATTCTTCAAAACTAGGCTTGCCTTCGATGCTTCCTGAGCTCCAAAACTCACTCCCGAACCCTATATCCTAAACCCTAGGCCCTGAACTTTAAACCCTATAAACCTTAAAGCCTACACCGTTCACCCTAAATCCTAAAAGCCCTAAAGCCCTAAACCTTCCGAGGCCTTACTACGCCAGCCACATAGCGCGGCAAGAGCGAGCCCCCGGGCCCAGGATTAGTTGGGCCAGATCGGGGGCTATAGGGTTTAAGGCTTGAGGTTCAGGGCTTTTAGGGTTTAGGGCTTTAGGGGTTTAGAGTTGAGCTTTAGGGTTTATAGGGTTTAGAGGTTTAGGGTTTATAGGCGGGTTTAGGGATTTAGGGTTCACATGTCTTTAACCTCCTTTCGGTCTCTGCAGATCCGAGGCTCTGAGCCATCAGAGGGTCGATAGACTTGCGGACCCAATCTGTTTGATTAATGTGCCACTTCAGATACCACGAATCCCAAGCAAGATAATCTCGTACCCTTTTGCCTCTTGTAAACGCAGATAGAGTTACATGGTCATATGTGATATAGTATGGTTCCGTACAACGGAGGAAAGTCGTAACATGATATAATAGTGCTAGTGTCCTCAGCTGCCAAGGCAGTTGACATGGAGATCCCTGAAGTGGGCATCGATGCACGCCATTGTGTGCGGATGGTCGAGGTGACTCGGCCGTGAGGCATCAGAACATAAAGGGACCCAGGGAAGTAGGTTACATATAGGTCTAGAGTCCTAAACTATTGGGCTGTCCAATTTCCTGTCCCTGGTCTACCACGCCGAAGTTTGGCTAAGCTCGAAAGCCTGGAAGTATATTCTGCCATCGTGCTGGTGTTCCTGATGTAGACGTTAAAAGTCTAGAAATGGACTCCTAGAAGGGGATCGGGGGATCCCTCTTTTTCGGCAACCCTGCATAAACTATGTCATGTTGTGAAGGACTACCATCTACTGGACTTTTCCGAGCGCTTGAACACGAGCTCTTATGTGAACGTCGTCTTCGAGCCAGATTCTTGGATGCAAAAACGGAGATTGGCGGCTGAATGCCAGGGTTTGGGGTTTCGGGTTTGTGACATCCCATTTCGGATTGGCGTTCTTCGGCACACAGCGACGGACAGGATAGTCCTCTCGATGGCTGCGTAGATAGTAGATGAATGCTAAATGACACCCAACACATGAAACACGAAGCCCTACACCATGAGCCCCCTAAAATCCCTCTTTTGAAATCCACAACCCTGATTACACCTTAGACTGCAGTGCAGCATATGCATTGAATTGCACAGCTATTGGGACCTGAAGCCGCTGGAGTCTTTGCAAACCCAAGGACCTTTTAGTCATAAATTGCCCAAAGGCTGCTCGAGAAAAGTTCTTTCGGGGTGGTGGTATCTACGGCATCTACTGCTGGGGTACATATATTAATATATATATATATATATATACAATGATAATAATAGAGTAATAATAATAATAACTAATAATAATATGTACATATATAGATATTATATATGTACATATATACATATATGCATATATGTACACTCTTCAGACGCAAAGTCCTGGGCCCAAAACATTAAAAGTGCCTAAAACTTAAAGGCAGCCCTTAATGTCAACCTTCAAGAAACCCCTAAATCCTTGAGCCTACTATATAGGCACTCGGAACCCCCTGGGATACACCCTATACCGGAAACCCTTAAAGAAACCATTACAGGAATCCTGCAAGTACTTTTCGAGGAAGAGGAACGTGTGGCGCTGATGGGTCTGAAAGTGAACTTGGCCGACCAGACGGTCTATCCGGAGTCCTTCCGGATGTGCTTCGGCGGGTTTAAGGGTATACTTACCTTTGGTTAGTAGGGAATGGAAGAATGGTAGTAATAGTAGCCATAATTGTACCCCATTCCTCCATTCCCTACTAACCAAAGGTAAGTATAGGGTTGGTGATGCTGGATACTCTGTCGGGGGAAAGGGGTTTCTGTGCTTTTAGGATGTTTGAGGGCTCCGGTTTGTTTGTTCTATTTGCCACTCCTTGACACTGTGATGGTGGGAGTGAAGGCTGCATTCACCACGACCTTGGCCCCATCATCCTACGCCGGAGCTTTGGATTTGTACTTTCTACTTCTCGGGCTCTTTCTGCGCTTTAGATTCAGAAAGGTGTAGAAATATGGAGGACGCACCTCAAGTTCTAGAGACATGTTCGATTCTGAGGCTTAACATAAGGAAATCAAGGTCTGCAAGTCTTTCGGAAGTCGCAGTCAGGGATGTAGGCTCAGAGTGGAGCATTTGAGGATACCAGAGTTATCAGAGCATTTCAGGGCTGTTGGGGTCAACTTGAGGCTCCAAACTCGTGTTCTGCTCCTCGCATACCCGAACTCAAGACAGTAAGCCGCAGGTGTCCGTGGCATCAAGTGTGGCCAGGAGAAGGCCTAAACCCTAAAGCCTGAATCCGAAACCCGGCTTATCCTCATTCTCAAACCGTACATGGCTGAGGCACAACGACACCCTGAACATGAGACTTGGCAATGACCGGCACAGACTTGGGATGTAAGCGGGCTAGAAAGATGGCTTGTAGTAGAGTTAGAAGGAAAAGCAGTAGTAGTAGTCGTCGTCGTAGCAGTAGCAGTAGCAGTAGCAGTAGCAGTAGTAGTAGTAGTTGTTGTAGTAGTTGTAGTTGTAGTAGTAGTAGTAGTAGTAGTAGTAGTAGTAGTTGTTGTTGTTGTTGTTGTTGTTGTTGTAGCAGTGGCAGTAGCAGTAGCAGCAACCATGGCACGTCGTCGTCGTCGCCGTAGTAGCTACTATTTGGCTGGATAGTAGTCGCAGCAGCAGCAGGAGGCGGGAGTAGGAGTAGGAGTAAGAGTAGTAGTAGTAGTAGTAGTAGTAGTAGTAGTAGTAGTAGTAGTAGTAGTAGTAGTAGTAGTAGTAGTAGTAGTAGTAGTAGTAGGAGTAGTAGGAAGTAGTAGTAGTAGTAGTAGTAGTAGTAGTAGTAGTAGTAGTAGTAGTAGTAGTAGTAGTAAGAAGAATACGAACACGAGCCGATGCAAGGATCGCGAAGCTTTGGCACTGCCCCGTGCCGGATGACTTCGATTCCTACGGCTGTTACGCCGGCGCTGGAACTGTCGGCTCGACCGAGGCAAGCCGGTGTTGCGTTGGGCCTTAACAATTGGCGAAACTTATTTTATTCGGGGGGGGGGGGGGGGGGTGGTGGGTCCTTAAAGGGTACCTTAAAGGGCGCTATAAGGGTCTATAGTAGGGTTCTAGAATCTGGGGGCCTAAATAATTTCCAATTTCTATTTTGGGGTTCCTTAATTATGAAAATAGTAGGTCAAAAACCCAATTCTAAAGAATAAGGCCCCTATAGTATGTTTTGTTGAGATGTCTGGTTCTTGTCAGTTAAGGTTCAGTGTCCGGGCTTAGAGGCTAGTTAGGCGTCAACAGTTGGGGTGTATGGTTCAGGGCTTAGGATTTAGGACTCTGTGGGTTTCAGTGTCCAGGGTCAAGGACAACCCTAAACCCTAAACCCTAAGCCCTAAACCCTAAACCCTAAGCCCTAAACCCTAAACCCTAAGCCCTAAACCCTAAACCCTAAGCCCTAAACCCTAAACCCTAAGCCCTAAACCCTAAGCCCTAAACCCTAAACCCTAAGCCCTAAACCCTAAACCCTAAGCCCTAAACCCTAAGCCCTAAACCCCTTGGTGCCCTGACTCAAATCGCTGAAGCCTTGAGGCCCTAAGCCTCACACTCTTAGAGCCGGGCAGCCTCACCTTCAAAGCCTCATCTCCCCAGATGAGTAGTTTCAAAATTAGGGTCTGTTTTGGGGGTACCCTAAATAATAGGTGCCGTGTTATATTAAGGACCCAAAAAAGGACCATAATTTTGACAACCACCCAAACGCCTTCGCTGAAAAGGCTTGCCTTTTAGCGGGGCTGGCTTTGAAGTTCCGGTGGCGAAAGTGGTACGCAGCCGCCTCAGCCGCTGAACGCCCTCAACCCTAAACGAAAAATCCGTAGACCACAAGCCTTGGCGTTGTGATCACCAGTTGCAGTAGATTTTAGGGTTTAGGGTTCAGGGTTTAGGGTTTAGGGTTTAGGGCTCTATGTCCAAAGCCATGCCAGATGCCCAGACGAGCGGCAACAGCCTTGATGGAATGTCAGAACCACCCTTGATTCCACTATTTGAATGTGCCCGGTATACAACCCTAAACTACCGTACTGATATTATTGCGAAAGCCATCAAACTTGTGAGACTGACCGGTGATCCGTGCTACAGACAGGAGCTGAATATTGGGTTCCGTTTATTCACGGATGCTTACATCAGGCATTCTATCGTTCAGGGCAACTATTTTCTGTTCCATGTTGTCTAGACGTCACTGTCGCTCCGGCATTTTGATTATGTTTCCTGCCCCCGAAAACTAGCGCGACGATGACACCTAGTTTGCTGCCACTGCTGACCCAGCTATCATGCTATGACTACTAACATCTGTGCTGCCAACAGCCCACATATCCTTGTCGTGACTTCCCAGTAATTACCGTGGCAAAGCTTTCCCGGTAGCCCATCTCGGTGAGACTTCGTTTCAGGGTCTGTCCTTGCAGTCAGTCAAGGCAGAGAAGAAGGGCATGAAAGAGCACGAAGTGCGGGGCGTCTATCCCAACTTGGCTTCTCGGCTGCACATGCCCATACCTTAGGGTTTGGAGTGGCTGAGGCTTTGTTCCTCATGGAGTTTATAGCGTCGATAGTGTCTATTGAATATTGTTGTGTCAGCTCAGGGCATCTTAGGGCGGTCGGTGACAAGGACTGCATCGGGCAAATTAATCCCGTGGCGATAAGATCGATCCCAAACCCTGAGCCCTAAACACTCAGGAACAGAGCCGTCAACCAAGAAAGATTCAGCTGATCCTACGTACTTTATTACATTACTCTATAAACCCTCAACCCAAGACTGATCCTGCTTCACTGCAACAGCTTGGGCGTTATTCAACTACTCCAAGTCAAGCTCTGAGGTGCCCCGGCAATGTTCCGAGGAAACCTGCTCAGTTCCATGCTTACCCTGAGGGTCCATGTACCCAAATAGTATAGACTTTGGCCGCGAAGTACCTATGAAGGGAATACTTTGAGGCCAGCGTATATACTATGACAAGAGCAACATGAAAAGTGTTAGTAGCAATCATAGCCATGAGAATACGAAGGTAATTGTAATTCAACTGCACTACCATAACTTGAATCCCATGACGTTTACAGCCTCAAGCCCCGAAGCCATATGCTCGGCACCTTGTAATGAGTATAGTATACTATACTCCCAAGTCACGAGAAGCCCGGAAATGGAAGCCTGTAAAATGAATAGTATTCTGTCGGGGGCTCCTTCGTACAATGGTATCATGAACCCCTTGGTACTGAAAAGATCCTGAAAACATGTCTGCATATATCCATCGGCCCAAATGTCACGATGCCGCTAAGCATAAACACGAAAATGTGTATGTACACATGCACACTGATGTATATAGTGAATGCTCTTTATGTGTAGGTAACGGATAGATTGTCATGAACATATTTACATGCACACATACATAGGCACTCACAGAAACATATAACATGATATCAATATCTATCTATATATATACACACACTCTCTCTCTATATATATATATATACACTGTATACTGAATATATATATATATATAGCATAAGTAAAAATTTCACATCTATATATACATATGTAAACCGATACATATCTAGGTATCTGTCTTTCTAGCTGCAGACCTATCTGTCTATCGATCTATCTACCTACCCACCTATATACCTGTAAATACACACATACCGATCTATCTATCTGTCTATCTATGTGTATATATATGCATAAATACAGACGTGTGTCTACATGTATGTATGCATACATGCATGCATGTATTCGTGGGGGTATAACCGTATATGTACATATAACCGCAGGTACCAGTGTGTATATATATATATATATATATATGTATACCTACATATATATATATATATATATATGTATATATATATATATATAGATCGTAAGTGTGCGTGTGTGTGTGTGTGTGCTCAGACTTGTGATGTATCTGAGCACAACCTAAACTGTAGATATGCGCCGTCTGTTTCTCTAAACCGCCGTAAGCACATGTCAACTAAACCATGAACTATGGAATCTGATTCCTCTAACTTGGTGCACCAGATCTCTAAACTGTCAAACCCCTCAAGCCGTAAACACTGAGTGCCGAGGTGATCTCGACTATGTTCCAGGCTGCCTGGGAGAAACTGCTGCCATCTCAGCGATTCGAAGTTTCTGTTGCTTAGGTGGAAGGGAGGAATCTGCCCCGTACGTCTACCTCGAAAGTGACTCTCATACTATACTGACATAGCTCTCCCTACCGATAATTCTGTGCACAAAACGGTCATGGAAAGTCTAGTACGGTATAGTATAGTATAGTATAAGTATAGTCCCCAAGCGCGAAAATGTAAGTGCCCGAAAAGCCGCGGGCATTCACGGTAAACCCACCCTCAATCCCGAGGTTCAAGTACATGGACATCGAGCCGCGTTTCATTTCTCCCAGCTACAAGTCGCTTTGGCTGCTTTTGCGAGTAGGATTTACCTTCAACTACCATGACCCACTTCTTTGCAGGTTATTGTAAAAGACCCTAAGCCTAACCCCCAACCACCTTTCTCTTCGCTCCCCTGGTTCTCCAAACTAGTCTTATCAGAGTGTTTTCAGCAATCCCGGTAACAGCCACCTTGCCACCGGCCCTCGGAAACGGATGCTTAAAGCAGACTCCGGGTGATGTTTAAGGTTCGTGTTGCTTGGCATATTAAGCTTATCAACCTTTGCCAAAGCGACTACGGAATTTCAAACCGAACTACAATCCAAAGGGTCCGACTCTGAACACCGCTGTCGCTCAAGCCGGCCAAAGGCCAAGCACTCGAAATCCCGAACCAATAACCGCTACTAACCCTGTTCTTGCGACCCGAAACCGGCTCTCAGGACCTTTGTTCTGGATCCAAACAAGATTGGTGAACCGGAGCTGCACTGGCATGTTTCGGAGTGCGAAAGTCTGCAGAGATGATCGGATAATTAGGAGGGTCGCCTACAGCAAAGCCTACGTCCTGTACTTTGACAGATCTACAGATGTGGTGTTTTTCGGGGCTTTGGGCCAAGGACCCGGGTGGTTGATGCGAGCAGGTTCGGCGAGGATGATGGAATGATGTGGAGGAGGTGAATGAGGGCAGCCACGGCTCTAGAGAGACCCCCGGATCAAGCAAGTACCATAGGGGCATAAACAATTACCAATACTGTATTGGGGGTTCGTTAGTGCATTTATGGTAAAAATGTGCCCCAAAACCCTAGTCTAATGATCTAGGCCAAGGCCCCTATAGGACTGTAAAGCGTGAGGCAGAAGTCAATGTGAAATCCCGACCTCTTACGAAACAAACTGCCAGACCCTAAACCCCTAATCCCTAAACCCCTAAACCCTAAACCCTAAACCCCTGAACCCTAAGCCCTAAACCCCTGAACCCTAAACCCCTACAGGCCCGGACTGGAACCTCTGCGCACATCCACTGACTCCATGACAACTCCTTACGCTCGTAACAAAGACCTTTCTAGGGTAGCCGCTCTACCAGAAATGCTGTGGAACCCCATGAAGCCTAAACCCTAACAAACCCTACAAGCCCTAAAGTTTAGGGTTTAGGGTTTCTTCAAACCCCAGCCCTACAGATTCGGGTTTAGGGTTTCTCCAGTCCGGATGAAGAGCTCAGTTCCCACCAAGGATTACATTGACGATCAGACTATTGGTGTGGTTTGCATCATGGGCAACCACTACGGAGGCCAGCATCTTGGCGACAGCATCCATTGGTGATTGGTGATTTTGTGTGCAGATTCTGTTTGACGTAGGCGCTCGGGCTATGTTGCCCTTACGAAAACCGGGGTTCTTGAAACCCTACGTGAACCCTCAAGTCTGCAGCCTACCCTAGGGCTCTAAAGCATTTCCTTTTGGGGGTTCATATTTAGAATCCTATAAGGTAATCCCAAAAAGGAACTAGTAAGGAGCCTATGGGTAGAGCTTTACAGGGAAAGTGCCATCAAGAGCCTCTAGATTTTGAGAAATTCCGCTAGGAAGCGCCACGCCAGGTGTGTTGAAGAGAGGCTTGTGGATTTCAACTTCTGTTTCCTGTACACGCCTCTATGCGACTGTAGGACATCTTGCAGAATTTTCAGACACGCTGGGAATGAGACTCTTTTCACTCCGTTAGACAGTGTTTTGACACTGCAAGCACTGATACGACGTTTGCCATGTTTTCTGTGTCCTGCGTAGTGTCCTGTGAGCACCCCTTCTCCCCTGCCTTTAACTCAAAGCCAAAACTGCTTGAACATTAAGGCCTATCAGCCCTGAAGCGCGGTACTGTTGCATGTGTATATGTATATATAACGTTTTCTCTGATATGCCCGATATGCCCCAAAGCCCTACTCTAATCATTAAGTCCCTACCAAGCGAGACCTTGGCCAAGGTACGATCCTGTGTGGGATGCTTTGTGCCTAGCATATCTTCGACAGTTGCCTTGAGACTGTTTTGAGCAAGATTGCTTTAGGCTTGGGGAGGCTTAAGACTTCTGTGAAAGTTTTGACCGAGTGCGGTCCTGAGCCCTAACCCCTAAACCCTAAAGTCTATGAATTCAAGCAGCTGCCATCCATCGTAGGCAGCCTTCGAAGTTTACACCCGCGGTAGGAAAGTTGCAAGAGTTTCGTTTTTGAAAGTGAGGCTTGGAAAGGGTTGAGGGTTCAGGGCATCAGGTGCAGGTATGACAATAGCAATCTCAATGTCATCAATGTTGTGAAGACGAGGGTCTAGCTTCGGCCGTCCACGCCCAGAACCCGAAACCCAAATCTGACGGCGTTTTCAGTTTCGCAGTTGATACTTTTCTGGTTAGTGGTTTATGGCCGAGGTTTAGCAAGATACATATGTATAAGGTATATATATATATATACAATATATATATATATATATATATATATATATATATATATATATATATGCGCATATGCTCTGTGTGTGTGCTTGAGGCATGCCATGACTACCACGCAACAGTGAAGGGTGTTGCCAGAAGTTCTTCACCCTCGAATAACAGTCATCGAGTTGACATTACAGTTAGTATGCATCTGCTACGAATAGCCTCGTCATCCTAGCAACTTTGTTAAGCCTAGCCCAAAAGCGGCAAGGGTTGAAGACTGGGGCTTGACACTCTCGGTCGTCAAAGTTCGTTAAGGTTGAAGTTTCAAGGTCTGGGGCTCATCTTTTATCTATGGGATGTCAGGTATCGAAGTTGGCGTTGCGAACGCGTGCCGAGGTTGAACTGTCGAGACACCGCGTCCTGCGTGCAACTTCTACACCCTAAAACAAGAAGAGTGTAAAATCTACAAGTAGTAAGATATCCCATGCCCTAAATCCCCTACACTGAGATCAGCAAGAAGCTCGAGACGATCAACAAGGAGAAGGGCCTTGAGGTGGGCTGTCTGAGAGGGAGTGCCAGTCGCGAGCATAGAGCGGAGTAGCAGCTTGGGTGAAAGCTCAATTGACACCGGATTGGCCTAGCAGCCTTTGCACGGAGATGAAAGGCTGCGGGCGCAGTTTGGCATCTAAGTTCGTTCAAGAGGCCACTGCGGATGCGCAGTACTGTAGGTGCCTGTATGTCCTTTTGACAGTCTATGACATATGACGGCTCTGCAGCACTTGCAGGCTGATCAGGTAGAAGTCCTTGCAGGAACTCTTAAGCATGGCGGACTTCAAGTTGAAGGTGGATGAATCCAACAAGGCAACGGAGTTGCCCCTGCTCCGTGTTTGCGGCACTGTTCAGCAGAATCCTCACATCCGAGCGTTCTGGGGAAGTGTCTTCTCCTTCTTCCTTGCCTTCTTGGGTTGTTTCGCTCTTGCCCCATTGGGGCTGGAGGTGGCCACCAGCATCAACATGTGTGAGAACCAGAAGTTCCCACCCGCCGAGAATCCATTGCGGCCGGCCTATCTGAAGTACAAGAGTCTGAAGACAGGTCTGGATTACTGCCAGTATGGCAAGGTCAAGGATGGTGATGTCATCACGGACTGTGCAGCAGTTCCAGCTGCTGTCATGAGCAGTGCCACTGCGACTGCTGAAGAGAAGAGCCCATATGCGCCTTCAGTCCTAGCCAAATGTGTGTGCACCACGGGAACTGAGTGCAATGGCATGATCGCAAATGCAGGCGTTGCTGCTGTAGTCATTTGTGTGACACACGCTTAAAACTTCTTGGACCAGGAACCCTTGGTGCCGAGGAAGAAGCTGATGACTAAGGTCCCTGTTCGGCGCAGCTAAGGTTGCGCCGCCTTCCTGCTTGTCTTGCTCTCGTGCTTCGGCATGTGGGTGGGGTCATGGCATTGTCTACATCATCATCATTGCTGCTGTTGCTTCCACCATCTTCGTTCGTGTCGCTCTGGGCACCCTCCTGGAGCGCTTCGGTCCAGTGAATGTGCAAGCCAGCCTGCTCACTTTCGGAGCGCTCTGGGTGGCTATGGCAGCGGCCATTTCCGCTCCCTGGAATTATGCGCTGATTCGCTTCTTCATCGGTTGCGCAGGACCCATGTTTTTCCTAGCTATACTTTCCATCGTCTAGTTGACATCATTCAGCCCCCTGTGAAGGAGCCACTTTCGTGACCAACCAGTTCTGGTGTTCCTTGATGTTCGCGCCCAATGTGATTGGAACTGCGAACGCTACGGCCGCCGGATGGGGAAATCTGGGCGGAGGTGTATGCGACCAAGGCCGTTGAAGAAACCAAGGCCGCTCCCACCGAAGAAGTAGCGGTGTAAAAGTTTAACGAGGTACTCCTTGTGGCAACGAATGCCATGCCTATGTAGAGTTTTCTCACTCAAGTCGCTCGCGTGACTACTACGGTTTATCTGTCCATCTGGGCAGACTGCTCGCAGGTGTATAGTCAGTTCTGTCGAAGGACGACGTCTTGTTGACCGCATTGCAGCTTAGCGAGTCCTGGCGTGGAGTGCAGGGTCGCAAGCGCAGAGCGGACTAGTCGCTTGGGTCAAGCCCAAATGACACCGGACTGGCCGTAGCAGCCTTTGCACGGAGTGCGAGGTTGCGGGCACAGATTGGCATCTAAATTCGTGGAAAGCGTCGCCGCGGATGCGCAGGGTTGTAAACATCCTACGAATATACTGCTACTGCTACTGCTACTGCTACTGCTACTGCTACTGCTACTGCTACTGCTACTACTACTACTACTACTACTACTACTACTACTACTACTACTACCACTACCACTGCCACTGCCACTGCCACTGCCACTGCGACTGCACTGCCACTGCCACTGCCACCACTGCCACTGCCACCACTGCCACTGCCACTGCTGCTGCTGCTGCTGCTGCTACTGCTACTGCTACTGCTACTGCTACTGCTACTGCTACTGCTACTGCTACTGCTGCTACTACTACCACTACTACTACTACCACCACTACGACTACGGCTACTACTACTACTACTACTACTACTACTTCTACTACTAACTACTACTACTACTACTACTACTACTACTACTACAACTACTACGACTATTACTGCTACTACTGCTACTACTACTACTACTACTACTGCTCCTGCTGCTGCTGCTTCTTCTGCTACTACTACTACTACTACTACTACTACTACTACTACCACTACTACGACTACGACGTACGACTACGACTACGACTACTTCTACTGCTACTGTTACTTCTACTTCTAGCTCTACTTCCTATTACTGGTAGTGCTTCTACTACTAATGTGCTTTTCCTATCACCGCTAATACAACGACTAGTACTGCTGCTGCTGCTGCTGCTGCTACTACTACTACTACTACTACTACTACTAGTGCTCCTGCTGCTGCTGCTTCTTCTTCTGCTACTACTACTACTACTAGTACTACTATTACTACTACCACTACTACGACTACGACTACGACGTACTACTACAACTGCGACTACTTCTACTGCTACTGTTACTTCTACTTCTATCTCTACTTCCTATTACTGGTAGTGCTTCTACTACTAATGTGCTTTTCCTATCACCGCTAATACAACCACTAGTCACTAGTACTGCTGCTGCTGCTGCTACTACTACTACTACTACAACTATTGCTACTACTTCGACGACGATGACTACTACTACTACTACTACAACTACTACTACTTCTACTACCACTACTACCACCACTACGACTACGGCTACTACTACTACTACTACTGCTACTGCTCCTGCTGCTGCTGCTTCTTCTGCTGCTACCCCTACTACTACTACTACTACTACTACTTTTACTACGACTACTACTACTACTACTACTAGTACCACTACTACGACTACGACTACGACTACGACGTACTACTACGACTACGACTACTTCTACTGCTACTGTTACTTCTATTTCTATCTCTACTTCCTATTACTGGTAGTGCTTCTACTACTAATGTGCTTTTCCCATCACCGCTTATACAACCACTAGTACTGCTGCTGCTGCTGCTACTACTACTACTACTACAACCATTGCTACTACTTCGACGACGATGACTACTACTACTACTACCACTACTACTACAACAACAACTACTACTACTACTACTTCTACTACTACTACTACTACTACTACTACTGCTATACTCCTGCGACTACTTCCACTACGACTACGCTAGTCGTTTGGAGCCAACATGGGGTCCAACACGGCAGTTTTGATTAGAATGTAAGCCCGGTAGCTCCGGAGAAGTATGGCAGTACGGCATACAGCCGTGTAAGACCGTTTATAGAGCCCGTCAGGGCTTGCTTCGTTAGCCCTATAGTCCAGTCCACCAAGCCCAAATCCTACAGAAAGCCCTCATGCATGAAACCCAAGGATTCAACACCCTCCACCCTAAACCCGAGAGGTGGGCATCCACGTGGACGCCGCCTCAGGTGGATTTATCGCCCCTTTCCAGGTGCGGAGATAGGGTTCGGGTCCAGGGGAGTAATTATCTACCGACGGTGCGACCGCACCCATCCATATTATCCATCCGTCCATCCATCCATGCATGCACGCGTGCACACGTACATACATACATGCGTATGTACGTACGTACATGCAAATATACGCATACGTACGTACATACATACATGCATACATGATACATCTGTACGCTTATACATACATACATACATACATACATATATACATACATGTAGGCATCATACATACCAAAGTTCATACATACATGCATACATACCTACATACCGACATACATACTGACGTATATACATACATGCATGCATACTGGCTTGCACATCACTTACATCCCTGCACACGTATGTGCGCAGGTGACGCGCGTATGTATATATGTCTGTCTGTCTGTCTGTCTGTCTGTCTGTCTGTTTGTCTGTATGTCTGTCTGTCTGTCTGTCTGTCTGTCTGTCTGTCTGTCTGTCTGTCTGTCTGTCTGTCTGTCTGTATGTATGTATGTATGTATGTATATATATATGTATATATATATATACGCATGTATGTATGTATCTATGTATCTATGTCTGCATGCATGCCTGCATGCTTGCGCATGAGAATGCGTGTATTTGTGCACGTGTGAGATGTGTCTGCCTGTGTGTGTATGTTTATATGTTCAGATGTGCTTGTGTGCCATGCGTATATACATGTGTACATGGAGATGTAGATATGACATAGATATGCTTACCTACAACACTGTATTTGCTCACGGTGTACGTGCATTCCGGCAGATATGTCGGCATGGGTGTAGAAGCCTCTTTTGCAGGAAGGCCTTCCACCGTGGGACTTCCGGCTGCCAAACGTTTTGCGGCTGGGCATCGATGGGACATCATGGGACATTCGCTTCAGGGTTTCATGAACTGGTCTGAACAATCAGTAATAGTGTTCTCCTAGTGTCTCTGTGCGTAAAAGTTGGTCCGGGTTCAAAACATACCTTTGCCAAAAAAATTCCAACTACTAAAGGTCAAAGGCAACTCCACTGGGATGTCGTCATTCGCTCTGCGGTTTTGGGGTTCAGGGTTTGGGGTTTAGGGTGTGAGCATTTGTGGCCAAAGAGCTTGTGCATTTCTCATGAGGGCGTGCCCAGCGGGCAACGAAATTTACTTTGTCACCATGTAGCGAAATGGAAAACATTGAAGCAACATCGCACCCTTCCGAGCAAACACCACAATCTAGAGGATGCCACCTCCAACAAGTCCCGGAGAGATCACAAAATAGGGGGCCGCCTAATAGAACACAGTGCCGCTTTAAATTGAAAACCTTTTCAAAGACGTCGGACGAATCACTGGTTGAATACCAAACCCTCTTCTGTTCTGTGCTCAAAACCCTAAACCCTAAACCCTAAACGGCTCCTGGCAGTCAGCGAGGTCGATCTCCGCCAGCGGCCACAAGTTTGGGAATTCTTGCTGCGGCACAGGCCTCCTTTGCGAGCCGATTCTGCGCCCTGGGCCCTGGAAGCCGGAGTAAGAGCTATGGCCTCCGGCTCCGGTGGAGTCATGGTATAGTAAACTTTCATATAGGTCCTGTTTTGGCGTGTCAATCCCCCTTACAGTAACAGATCTTTGGGTAATTATGCAAAATACTGGACAAAATTCCAGGCTGAGAGCATCTCTAGCTAAGATCTAGCTCGCAGTGGGACCCGTAGGACTAGACTCCAGCCGCCCCTGACTCAACTCTTGAGACTGTTCCGCACGAAATGAGCAGAAACCCGCAACCCTTATGTTCGTGCAATGCCCAAACCTGGTGCAGAGTCTGGCACTTTACACGGGTGAGCTTGAATCTGTTTTTGGGCAGTCTCTTTTGGGATCCATTCAGGCTTAATTTTTCGGGTCCCGAACAATTGAAACTCTCAAGCAAGCCCATGAATGTTTTTTTGGGTTGGATGGTAAGTAAGTTCGAGGTGAGGGAACGGCGTTTCACCCTGACATTGGGTATCCCTGCACAATCGACCCAACACATGAAACCACTCATGAAATCTTCTACTCAAAAACAAGGACATGCCAAGCACTTGCATTCTGAATTTGATATGGTAAGCCTGGTAAGCAAGACACCTAACCCGCGGGGAAGTGGGCGTACAGCCTTGAACCATTGAACCTCATGGAGGGGTTGGACTGTCTTACTTTTGCTCAGTGTGGCAATTTGGCGGATGATTCCTGCCCTGTGGTCCGATGCCCGCTTAGTGTTCATTGCGAAAGAAGACGGCGGCGCGAGGCCGCTGACGACTATGCCAGGGGCCTATCGCATGTGGTCTGCTGGGGCTGCCAGGCTTCTGACCACCTGGAGCATGTGGTTCCCCTCTCATTTGGTCGGAGGGCGCCCAACCTGCGGTCGACACCGGCAATGAAGTGGCCAAGACTCGCGGCTGCTCGTGAGGATGTGCATGGAGGCAGCGTCATGTCGTTCGCGACTTGGACCGCGAGCTCCGGAGATGGCCACTCTCCTGACGGGTGTACCGGGGCTACTGGTAGCATCCACGCTGACGGTCGGAATGCCTCAGGGTGACCCCTTGGCTCCTGGGCGCTTGTCATGGGAACTTGGATCTGCCATCTTCCCATGCGCGACCCTGCACGTTGTGACACAACCTGGACCGGAAACGATGAAAATTACTACGGTATTCCCCACATCTCCGATCCCTAGACCATCAGCGCTGAACTCTAAGTCTAAGCCCATGCATGTTCCAGTGCCCTAAAGTCTGCAGCAACAATTCTGATCCGGGCCTGCATAACTAGCAGTACTTTTTCAGGGTGTTTGCATAAAATCAAGCATATTTAAAATATAGCCCAAACATTGTTCTAAAGCCTTTAAGCAGTATTAAAAACCAACAAAACCAAACCACTCAATTACTGCATGAAAGATGTAGATCCTCACTTCGGTCATCTAATCCGAAAAGCCGAAGATCCTGTCCGACAACCCCAAAGATGTCCAGCCCTGAAGCCCTGAAACCTAAGACCTACAGCCCTGGTGAGGCTGGGTGGTCTGGCGCCAGCGCAAGGGCCTCTCTGAAAACGTCGCCATCAACGTGTCCTACTTGGGAGGAAGCGGCGGCCCTAGCGGCGGATTGTGGATGTCTGTGTCGAGAGACGTGCGTGCGCACCTGCTCGTCGCCCTTCGACCACAGGCGAAAAAGATGAACGGTGATCATGATGATGATGATGATGCTGATACGGATGATGACCTTGACATGGCATTGTTGATGTTGATGGCGAAGTTGAAGATACGTACGAATATGAAGATGAATATTGACGAATAATGTCCATAACATACATCGCCTTATAAGACTTGTCATCATAGTCAGGAGGAGGAGGACGAGGAGGAGGAGGAGGAGGAGGGGGATGGGGATGGGGATGATGGCGACGGTCGTCATGTTGACGATGACGACGACGACGATGAATCTTGATGGCGATAATGAACATAGACGGCAGTGATAATGAAAACACTAATGAAGACAATAATATTGATACATCAGAAGAAAATCTCAATCTGGCAGGACATGTCGGGCTCCTTAGACCCCTGCAAACGAGAGAAACGCAGCCAAACAAGTTTGGTCTTTCACAGCTTCGGAATCTGTCACGGCAGCTTCGGGGTTATATAAGTGCAGGAGAAGTGCATCTAGGATTGAGGGTGCAATTCGGGTCAGCCTTGCAGCTTGTAATAAGCTTCACCTAAACCCTAACACCCTAGTAGTGGTTCGGATTATACGATGGCAGGATCCCTGTTTGCAAGCACAACCCAGCAAAACAACAGGACACAACAGCAGGGTACCACCCACACCCCTTGATAGCCACAAAAAGAAGCCGTATATAAACACATGATTTCTGGGTCTCCACTTCCCCGAACCCTAAACCCTATAAAGCCTAAGCCCTCACCTGGCTTCCACCAGCCAATCGGGATTCAAGAAGGGTTTTCTGTAGTGGATTCTATAAGGGCTCCAACCCGAAACCCTACACTGCAAACCCTGTCCCCAACTAATATTAATCCTAATCCTAATATTAATACTATTATACTATTGATATGAATACTTTCGTTTATAATGCTCCTAGGGACTTCTGCTAGCAAGGCGCCGATTCCTACACCCTGAACTTCTCTCGACCGGCCCAGGCGGATGTCTTGGTGGTTAGTGGTTTTAATGTCTAGGGTAAGAAGGCCACTACAAGGGCATGAAGTTTACGGTCTCGGCGTTTTGGGCTTCAGGGTGCTTTTTTTGGGGATTAGGGTTGAGGGAGGACGATAGGTTTTCTGCAAGCGCTCGCGTAAGGGCTACTATAAGGGTCTTTTTTTGGACAAGCTAGGGAGTGAAGGGAGGTCGAGTAGTGCTTTAGGGTTGGGCGTGAGCACAAGGTTTCAGGATAAGGGTTCGGTTGCAATGGGTGTGGTGAGATCGGGTTTGGGGACTGTGGTTGCCCCCTACACCCGACATCTTAAACCGTACGAATCAGTGCGTGTTTGCTGGGGATGCCAATTCGGAGGTCAGTTCGTCGATTTTTGACTGGTGCGAGCACTAGAACAGCTGCAGCTGCAGTAGAGCAGTACTAGCAGTAGCAGCAGTAGTAAAGGGCAGCAGCGGCATCGGCAGCAACATCACGAGCAGCAGCAGCAGCTTTCGGAGAAGCAGCAGTGTAGCAGTAGTCGTCGTCGCCGTCCCAGTCCTTGTCCCAGTCTTATTCCTGGCGGTCGTAAATAGAAGAAGAAGTAGTAGGAGGAGGAGGAGGAGAGGAGTAGGAGGAACAGTAGCAGTGCGAGTAGTAGCAGGAGCAGTAGCATTAGCCGCAGCAGTAGCAGTAGTATTGGGAGCGCGTATTGGAGCGGGAACGGGAGTAGTAGCACGTGGGAGTATCAGGATCAGTCGTGGTAGTAGTTGTAGTGGTAATGCTGGTGGTCGTCCTCGCACTCGTTGTCGTGCTAGCTAGCGGTAGTCTTGGACGTACACCGAAACCAAAGCTCCTGCTGAAATCACAGGGCATCTACGTCCAGTTCTACAAATTGCTGAGGCTTG
>CAJNDT010001302.1:889078-923388 GCA_905221615.1 Symbiodinium sp. CCMP2592
GGCGGCGACGACAAGGCAACGACTACTGCTACTGCTCCTACTTCTACTTTCGTTTCTACTTCAACTCCTACTTGTACTTCAACTTGCTACTACTCCTACTAGTATTCTTGCTGCTGCCACTAGTACTCCTGCTGCTGCTCCTGCCGGGCGCACAAATCGTGACCATCACTAGCCGGCAAGAGTCAATGCGGTTGTGCGGTTGCCACTGGCCATACCCAAGTTGTCAGTGGCCCAGGCTCTATGTGTGTGTGGTCTCCGAAAATTGCGCCGAGGTTAGACTTTAGGTTTGGGTAGCTCGTAACGTCGTAGGTTTCGAGGAGAGTGGCTGTTGTTTGTGGGACCTCGTAGGGATTTCCCCAGAAGTTGATTCAGAGCTTCAGTCGCTTTGATGGAGATGCCGGTGCCCCGAGGTTGTCACGGCGATGATTAACCCAGATCTGGGCCTGCCTTTCGATTCTTGGAGCATCACTGGGGAAAAGCCGGGGTTTATGGCCAATGTGGGGTTTGGGATTTAGGGTTTGGGGTGTAGGGTTTAGGGTTTAGGGTTTGGGGAAGCATGACAGACTAGGGAAAGGGTAGGCTGTTGGGTTCGGGCTGTATGTGTGCAGCATCGTCTTTATTGAAGTCGGAGCCGATGCTATCCGTTGTTGTAACCTTGGGCTTGACGGATGTATCTATCAACTTATCACTTTAGGAGGGATGCATGGAGACAACGAGCGAGCATTGGGGATATCAGTGTTCTTCTCGCAGCTGGACCGAAAGTTGAAGAACTGACACGTACTCTCCACCCTAAGCTTAACACTAAGCCCCAAACTTTAGTCCTTCACCCCGAAATCCTCAACCCCTAAACCCTAAGCCACCCCAAAACCCTTTAACCATCAACCACATGCCCTAAACCTCTAAACCTACAGGGTAGATACTTCCTACATGATCCGATCCGACAGGTAGCCAGCATTCGATCCTCTAAGAGACCGCACTGCCAGATTGAAAATTGCTTTGCAATCTAACATCTTGCAAGTGCTCAAGTGGCTCTTGATGTAAGGATTTCCGAAAGGCCACGAATGCTTGCACCACGGTCATACAGAAAAAAGATCCTGCCTTGATTTTTGTGCGCGTATGCTGTTGCTTGCAAGAACCACTCTGCTTCAAGCCAGCAGAGCAGGAGTTTCTGTGATCAAACCATGCACAGCAGTAGTGGTAGTAGGAGGAGGAGGAGGATCATTATTCTAAAGCCCCCCCACTCCGATTCCTGGCGCTAAGAAGCCCCAGACCCCGAGCAGGATGGTACCCGAAGCTAGCTGCTTTCGACCCTTCTTATCAAGGATCAGGAGGCTTGGGAAGTAGGGTTTTGCATCTGGTCACTCCAGCTGTGTTTGTTTAAGGACGGGGTGCTTCAAGAGGCGATAAGCAAACAAGGAGAAAGGAGCTTGGGGTCTGGGATTCGGTGAGGTTCGAGCTCAGGGCTGCGATTTCGGTGGTTTAGATGTGAAGTACTAATGCTCCTATCAGGACGACATTGACCTCCAGCACATCATCGCTCAGGGGCGACTTGGGCTGATAGGGCTAAGATGTATATTACAGGCGCCTTAATAATTAGAATCGGGTTTGGAGGTACATTATAGTATAATTAGAATAAGGAGCCCCCCAAAATCCAATTCTAATTATTCAGGCCCTACATTGCTCGCTGAACAGTAGTCCGCAAGACTCGGCACCGGGATGTCATAAGAAAAATTGTTCATGGACCCAAGGGACGACTTGCAGAAAGTTACCGGCACAGGTCTGGGCACGCAGCCCTAAAATGCCCTAAACCCCACAAAGCTCTATCGGGGTCCACCCATCTCCACCCGTCATTCCTGCACGTCTCAGGCATTGGTACGTCAGTGGCTACCACATGTCCATGCACCACCCCCTCTCTGAGGCGCTTCGCTGCAAGAACAAGACACCATGGCAATAGGCTGGCACCAGCTTCAGCAGAGTATACTCATAGAATGGCATCGGCCCTGCCCTATTCCAGTTGTTTCGGCCCCGTCGTTGTATGGTGTAGCACGTCCTTCCGTAGCACTCGCCGTATAGGCATGGGGCACCAGCCGCAAACCCCATACCCTAGAGTATCCCCATTCCCGAATGAATAATACAGCCCTGAACCGTCAACCCTAAGCCCTGAATCCTAAATCTTGCATGTTACGACCTAAGCTGTCCAGGTTTGTCAGTGGGCCCTTTTGCCCTTTTCGCGGTCTTGGCTTCCTTACAGGGGTAGTTCTCTCAAGTAAGGTCCCTTATCGGGTCGTCTAAATTAGGGCCCCTTGCTAGGTCCCCAATCTAGACGGTACCCTTATAAAACGGACCCTAAAAACCCGGACCCTAAGTGAAAAAACTACCCATATATAGTGCGACAAACAGGAGTCCTTGTTGTTCCGGTGTCAATCGGGATCCGAGCTCGCAAATCTGAACGTCTTGAAGCCGTACTTCCCCAAATCCGCAAAACAGATCAGCCTTTAGGGGGTGAGGTTAGGGGGGTTGAGGGTTGAGGGGGTTTGGAAGGTCTAGGGGCTTAAGGGTTTTACGGGGTTTGGGGTTTAAGGGTTCAGGGTCAGGGGTGTAGGGTTTTGGGGTTTAGGGGAACTTGGAGCCTGCCTCTCATGAAATGCGACAGCAACAGCCACACCCCGGAAGCATCACCCCAAATCCCAAACCTTAAGCCTTATAATCTGCTGAATATGAATACTGTGGAACATTGCCTGTAGACCCCTTCTTATAAGGCCCATATACAGCTTCAATACGGCATGTGTATTGCAGAGCCTTTGTAGAAGTGCGCAAACTCCTCCGAGGAGACCATGCCGCTCTTCACCGACCAGCACTGCGAACAGGCGATGCACCTCGCTCGGAACAGCTATTGAACGGTTTAGGGTTTAGGGCTATTGGCGGAGTTGCTAAACCTTTTAGGGTTTAGAGTTTCGGGATTTTGCGTATTTCAGGCCTGCCCTCAACCCCCCCCGAGACCGTGCCCGGAACCTCGAAGTTCCCGTTTAGGCTAAACTCCTGGGCCCTGAACCTAAAATCCTGGGGTCCTTCGTGGCAGGATGGTTTAGGGGTTTAGGGTTTAGGGGTTTAGGGTTTAGGGCCCCAGGTTCAAAAACCAGGAGGCTTTAGGAGGTTCGAAGATCAGGGCTCAAGCAATGCTCTTTTAGGCATAGTTACCAATACAACTTTGGGGGGGATTCCTTGTTATAACTCTAGTATAGTGGGCACCAAAACCCTATTCTATTTATTAAGGCCCCTACATTATTCCATCATGTTCCTTGGTGAAGCTATGCTACGATGCCACACAAGCAACGGTTCTATGGTTCGACCTTTGGAGTTGGGAAGGCATCAAGCCTTTGCATGCGCACTTCATGCAGGTCTGCAGTTCCTGAATCGGAAACGTTAGCGTTTGGGGCTTAAAGCTTAGGGACCGTCAGCTGTTTCTTTTGATGGCTTTTGTTGAATGACGGAGGCGGGGATGATGCTTCATTCGATGTGTGAGGACAGTAAGCCGTTTGTCTGAACACCATTTTTGCCACCACTGCCTTCATTGCTGCTAGCTTGATGCCACTCGAGTACTGCTGTTCCGTAAGCCATGCCTTGGCTTTCCATACAATCGCAAGCCCAAGTCCCCTCGGACAGCGGCGCGGTCAAGCCTGCTTTTCCCTCGTAACTAAGTCCCATGCCCTTAGCCCTATGTAAGGCCAACGACTAGGTGTGGTTGTGTAGGATTTGGGGCTGGGTGGCTTCAAGGTGTTTTTAGGCGACGCTTGGGTAGGTATGGGAGCTTGGACTGCAGGAATTTTGGGGCAATCCAGGATGATTGCCCCATAAAACCTCAGGACTCAAGCCCAGAAAGCTGAGTCCCTGAACCCTAAACCGTAAACTACTGGGGTTCCGGGTTCAGGATTCAGACAGTTCCCACGTCTCTGAGGTTCCGTATCGTGGTGAAGAACAACCTCACGATGAGCGACCTGATCAGCAAGATTTCATTGGTACCTCAGAAAAGGTATATGGGTCCCGCTTTTGGGTCCCTATTATAATAAGGCACCTAATATTTCAGATTCCCCCAAAAGGGGCCATAATTTTGACAACCACCCATATGTACCAGTCCATTAAGGTCATTTCCCTCCTTAAAAGGTACCTAGGACCTTTACGAGCACCAGGAAGCCTTGGATCTCTTGTCCCAGCTTCGCTTCAACACCCTCGTTTCTTACCTTTGGTTAGTAGGGAATGGAAGAATGGTAGTAACAGTAGCTATAGTTGTACCCCATTCCTCCATTCCCTACTAACCAAAGGTAAGGTTTTGCCGTGACACTTCGCTCTCTCTTGCCCACCCCCTAAACCCTCGACCGAAACATAAACCGCACCTCGTGTGGTTGAGTCTCCGTGTACTCCGAGGCCGGAGCCCTCTTTCGGAACTTATCCCGGCCCTCTGAGCTGCAGGTGGTAGCGGCAGGTACCATCTGATCACCCACCATCATTCTCATTTGTCCGCGGAACTTCCGGCATTCCCCGTGATCCCTAGGAATGGCAGCGAACTTGATGGATGAGATCAAAGCAGCGGTCAACTTCCTGAAACTTGGCGAAAGCTGGGTGTAGACTTGAGAAGTGTTTTTGGCTTTCTACGGTGTAGCAGAGGTGTTGCAGAAGGGCTTCAGGAGTTTGGGGTCCTTAGCGCTTAGGGTCCTGAGGTCACGAGTTTGCGGTAGGTATCTGAATGCGTTGGCACATGTTGGTTTCCTTCAGCCCCAACCGAGACGTGCATCAAGGGCAAGGTTATGACTGAAGCTTCAAACAGTAAGCAGCTCCACCTGTGGGTTACGAGGCGGCAGAAGTTTTTGGGTTGTTTGGTTTTGTCAGGATTCGTGCAATGGTCCGGCTAATCCGGCTCGTTGCAGCATAGTCTGATATCAATCGTGCTAGACAGCAATCAGTATGCTAAGAACCATACTTTGTACTCATGACAATGGCAGAGCTTCCTCCATATAACATATTATAATATGTACTAACATAAGTATAGCATAGTATAACTTAATATAACATAAAATGTGCTGTATACGAAGGTACTATAGCATACTATAATATAGTATACCACAGTCCTGCTGCCGGCATTGAGGACATCTCACGGCAAAGGCTTTACGCACCGGAAGCCCAAGAGACACTTCGCGGCAGACGCCTACGGGGGTCGCGTACTTTAGGGGCCTGAATAAAAATACCTATACTATTGTGGAGGTTCCTTTCAAGGGTTCCTTTCAAGGGTTCCTTAAAGGCGTTTATAAGTTATAAGGGATCCATAGTAAGGTTCTAGAAGAAGGGTTTAATAATTGCCTATACTGTTTATAATAACAGTATAACGGGCCCCAAAAGCCTATGCTCATTATTAAGGCCCCTACATGATCCAGCTCTTCTAATGCTGTTCTGTATACCCTTCTCCAGGCCTTGCTAGATTCACTTAGGCGTGGCATCAGCTTCCTCTTACAAGCAATGCTGCCGCTGGTAATTCGTGATTGGCTGTCCCATGGTATGCTGTTTCCAGGATTGTATTGTTATTGATCCATTCTTATTGGGTGCCTCACAGGCAGCCTTGTCTTAGTCATTTTAGTCCCTCGCAACCTGGCGTACTTCGGGACCCTGAATGCGAAAACCGGTGCAGAGTCTGTTATCTGACAGACTCTGTCAGGTTCAGCCTTCTGGTGGTTTGATTTTGGTGCCTATGGAGAACCAACCCAACACCCTCTTCTTCTTGTATAGAATATTACTGCAACACGTGTATAGCGCCAAAATAGAGCCCTTAACCACGAGGAAAGACATGCTTGATTGGCTCGGGATTCAATGTAATTACAAGGCCGATCTTTTACCACCCGGCTTCTAAGTGAAGTGATGTTTGGAGTTTAGGTGGTTTACCTCAGGAACCGCGGGTCAGAGCAAAATATTTAATCCCAGACACAACCCCTGAGCGCCCAAAGCCGTAACTTCCAAGAGCAAGCCGAAGTATGTTATCCCAGACCCCTAAACCCCAAAACCTTGACCCCTGACACACCCCAAACGCCTACACAAAATCCTAAACAATCTACAGTAAACCCCATAAAGTGGGAAACAGGATTAAGGTCAAACAGTGCTTGGATTTCCCGTGCATTACTCTTAAGGATTGACGCTATGGGGGTTCCAGTTTTTTGGGCTTCTACAATAGCCCTAGTGTGCGAGACCCAGGAATCTCAACATGCAAGCAACTCCCTGTTCCTCGGACTGCAAAGAGACAGGGAAGAGGTCGGGGCCGGGCAACAACCAAGAGCACAGATATCCCCCTTAATAGCAGATTATGATATACATATATATAATAAGTTATAGCATAACATACTAGATCATGATATATTCGAACATGATATCATGACCTAGCGTAATATTGTATAGTATAGTCTGATATGATAGGATGCAACATAACACAATCTAGTGAAACATAGTAGGATGTAGTACCTTTGCGGGTATGAGCACCATGTAGCAGTCCTCACTTGTCTCGCAGCCGCTTCAGAAGGGATGAGGTCCCCGAATACGGAGCCTGGGCCGCTAGATACATAGGAGTTTCCGAAAATTGGGGGGGAGATATACGTTATTTTGGGGTCCTTACAAAAAGGGTCCAATTAGGGTACTATATTAGGGTCCCCTATTGTCGGAAACTCCCACATAGAACCTTCAGAACTTTCAGAACCGCCCCTCCCGTATTCGCTACACTCAACCCCAACTCCTAAGCTAAACATGTGAGTGCCGAAGTCGCCTGCTCCTTGAGCATGTGCAACTATGTTGACTGCGACCCTTTTCCCCCAACCCCTAACTAACTGGACCTGAAAGTAGGCACAATAATGGCCTTTCGTAGATGGTGGGCCATTATTTTCTGCACTTCAGGGGGTTTGGATGTATAGTAAACGGGTGAGGGTTTGTCTGCCAAGACTCCGAATTCCTGAACCCCTCTCTTCGAATGTAACCTCGTAGGTTCCGTACACGGCAATGTAAACCTCTCCTTCTCTTGAAAAGGATTGTATCAGCAATCCTCGTCCCTGGTACTAAGACCCTTTAACACAGCGGCAACGGGATTTTCTTGATCAGGGATATACGCACCCTATAGCTTGGTACAGCGCCCAAGAGTCATGTGCTTGCTACCAACGCTCCCTGCCGACAGGCGTGCTAGACAGCGACCAGCTTCACCAAGTCATCTTTTGTGAATATGCCTCTCGGAAGCTTTTTGGAATGCTTTTGTTTTTTGCCACTTGCAACACCAAGCCTTCACCCAGCGGGCACGTGTTGTCTTATGACGCTAGGTCGGTCACCATGACGCACTTCCTCTGCAACCCAATACCGGTAAGATCTACACCCAGATCCTGAAGCCTCAGCGGCCATGAACCCCAGCTAGGTACAGCTCTCAAGCGTGAGCCCAAGTTTTAGGGGACTTGCTGGGCCGACTCCAGCGATCCTGGTGATGTGCCGCGCGCCCGATTGATTTTGTAGGTTGGGACCCGCCTTTGAAAAGAGCTCGCGGTGCAACTTTGCCAGGCCAGGTTCGTATAGTGTAGGGGCCTTAAGAATTAAAGTTACACTGGGGTTTGGGAGTATATACTAATGGTATAGGTATAGTAAGAATAACATTGGTAATTGTTTAGGCCCCTATGGTAAATGGACACCCTTCATGCGGCCCCAAAGTTGGCGCTGTGCTACGAAGCAGGGGCCCTCATGCAACAAAATTTGCACAGCCCTTGAACGTTCATCCCTGATCCGTGAAGCCTGAAACGGACAGGATTCCTGAGGCAAAAATCCCATACTCCAAGCTCGGAACCTAAGAAGCTCTACGCCTTGAAACCCTGCTATAGGGGCCTTGACAGTAATTGCCTATACTATTTTGGGGGTTCCTTCTAATAAGTATAGTATGATATACCCCAAAATTCTTTTCTCATTATTAAGGCCCGAGGCGAGCACACCATGTTTGGAGCTGAGAAGGGCCCGAGTCTGAAGCCTAGGTTCCGGGGTAGTTCCCTTTGCCCTTTTTTGTTTAGGGTCGGTTTAGGGTGTAGGGTTTCTCTTACTAAAGCTGAATATTCGGAAAAAGGGTACCCTTATCAGAAAGGGGCTGCTGAGGAACCTAGAAGCCCTCTAGCTTCATTCCCAGTCACCAGGTGATGGTGGCAGAAGGTACCTCAGCAGTAATGTAGGAACTGATCTAAGAAACCTTGGGCCTCTATAAGGGTTCCTGATAATATGAATCCTATTATTTTGGGGTTATAGGCCCAGGGTTTCTTAATCAGGTTCCTACATTAGCAGGGTGGTGCTTTCGGGTTATGGCCGGGGCTCGGCTGTCTCGGGGTCCACGGTCGTGGTCGTGTCATCTCCCTCGTGTTTACTAGGGAATGGGGGAATGGATCTCTACAGTAGTCCCCATATACTCCCCAAGAATAGTCTCCATAACCCATTCCCCCATTGCCTACTAAGAACCTCACAGTCATTCGGGGGCTCCGAAGCCAGAGGTCCATATCATCCTCCCAACCTGAAAGCCTAAACCCACATCCATATCACGGACCTTATGCTTGGACCTTGTTCAGCGGCAATCAAAGGGTCTAAGACTCCGAACCCTCACGCCTTAGTTCATCACAGCCCTAAAATCCCAATCTTGGCGCACATGGAAACGTTGCTCGCCGCAGATTTTTCCTCAGTTTCAAGATGCCGGCGACAGAGAGGAGATCGGTATCGGAGTAAGACTCCCTCAGCCCTGAACCCCGAACCAAGGAGAGTCGGAATCCAGTCGTCTCCAGATTCCCAGGTTTCAGCACAATCCCTGGATTCGGGTAGAAGACTAGGGATGTTTCCGCAAATTACCGGAACCTTATTTCGGAGTCCCTATAATAAGGATCGTACTCTACCAAGGTCCCCCAGTTTCGGACATTCCCATATTCCTGTAGATACGATGTACCCAAGCTCAGCCATGTTCCTGAAGATCCAGCGCCTTTGGCTTCCGTTGACCACGTGCATGGTGGTTTGAGGGTACAGGGTTCCCTAAACCCTAAACCCTAAACCCTACCCCAACTACCGGCTAAAATACCTCAAGTACCCGCCATTAAGGGCCATAAGGCCTCGACTAACGGGCCCTTTTAGGATCCTGGTTTGGGCTTCAGGTTGAAGGTTCAAGGCAAGCGGGTTGCCGGGGAAGGTCGAGTAGCTATGCTGCCGCAGGCGTGTCCTTTTTGTGGGAATCCGTTTTTCTTCATGCTGCTGTGCCGTTAGAACATAGCATAGTATAGTAGAGTACAGTATAGTAGAGTATAGTAGAGTAGAGTATTATAGCAGCCGACCCTGGGGTCGAGAAGAGCAGCCAGATGCACGGTATGACCATGTCTGCCTTTTTCGTCTCAGGCCCGGGGGAGTTCATGGCCTTGCTATCTCAAGGCCATGGTGCTGGAAAGTCATGCCATACAGTCGGAACCTTCATTGTCATGTAATCGTTTTCAAGCCTAGCTCGCAGTGCTTCGGCACCTATCTTACCGTAAGAACCGTTAAAACCATGGACCTCCCTGGGCAGCCGGTGGCGGCGCACTCGCTCGCTGATCTTTTTGATGCAGCGCTGCAGGCCATTATACGGGGTCTAATTTATGGTTTCGCATTCTAGGGCCTTGTCATAGTTTGATAATGGATGTAGGGTTGTTTGAGTTTGCTTCTTCAACGCGGAAAGGTTGACAATTCGCTGAATCAATGGTTTCGCAGGGCGCTGGTAATCTAAATACTCTGGAGGCTGCATGCCGGACCTATACGACGGCCCTTGGTTTAATTACCGTTTTGTCCTGCAGCCTCTGTACTTTAGGGGCCTGAAGAATAAGTATTGTTTAGGGTTCCCAAATGTAACTATACTATGGTGCACCCCAGAACCCAATTCTCATTATTAAGAACAGTTGTTCGGCCAAGCAGGCTGACGACGGCAGAATCCCAGAAGAGAGCATAGTTTAGAACAGCCCCAGCCATAACTTGATCACTGATCCCTGAAGGAGGTTTGTGGTTTAGGGTTCACAGAGGATGGAATGGCTGAAGCTGAAGGGTTCAAAGACTTTGGGATGTAGCAGGATCAGACTGGCTAGACTTAACTATTCATTCGCAGTTGCCGGAGTCATTCTGCCCCAAACTCCACACTCCCAGGCGCTTGAACCACGAACCTTCAACTTTTGAACCCCTGGAAGCCAGACCTTGGGACCGCCAGGCCCTCAACCCAGAAGCTGAGCTCGCTGCCCTTGAACCCCGGAGCGATACAGAGGCGCTTTGAATCTGAATAGAGACTTAGACCTGGTCCACGCGAAAAACCTTGAAACCCTCGAAGCTTCAGCAGCTCTACAGACAAGACAGCTTGAGACTCTTCGGAAGCATGTTTCTGTTTTGTTCTATGGGCCATAAACTAAAGGAGGATGGGCTTTCTAAGGGTTTTGCGCATTACGCCCTGAGCCCCAAAATCTGGCCGTAGGCGCCCACACCTTCGTCGAAGCGGCAGCAGCTCCAGCTGAAGCGCCAGGAGAAACTAGAGACCTTCTTGCAGGCCCTTTGGATTGGTTATATGATTATCAATATCATTGCTAATGTCATTGTTTTGGGTTAGTAAAAATCACTCATGGTTTTATTGTTACAACTTCTACTATGCTTAGTAGTACATCATTATTGTTGCTCTTCGTATTATTGGCCCATTATCAGTAGCAGTACCATTATCATCATGATTAGTAGTTGTAGTATTTGCGTTGCTGCTTTTGTTTATTACTGGTGATGTCCTTGTTGTTACTATCTATCATTAGTACTATCATTAGTATTAGTGTTAGTATCGCTAATTTCTTGTTATGACTAGTAGTAGTAGTAGTAGTAGTAGTAGTAGTAGTAGTAGTAGTAGTCGTCGTAGTCGTAGTCGTAGTCGTAGTCGTAGTCGTAGTCGTAGTCGTAGTCGTAGTCGTAGTCGTAGTAGGAGTTGGAGTTGGAGTTGGAGTTGGAGTAGGAGTAGGAGTAGGAGTAGGAGTAGGAGTAGGAGTAGGAGTAGGAGTAGGAGTAGGAGTAGGAGTAGGAGTAGGAGTAGGAGTAGGAGTAGGAGTAGGAGTAGGAGTAGAGTAGTAGGAGTAGGAGTAGGAGTAGGAGTAGGAGTAGGAGTAGGAGTAGTAGTAGTAGTAGTAGTAGTAGTAGTAGTAGTAGTAGTAGTAGTAGTAGTAGCAGTAGCAGTAGCAGTAGCAGTAGCAGTAGCAGTAGCAGTAGTAGTAGTAGTAGTAGCAGCAGCAGCAGTAGTAGTAGTGGTCGTGGTCGTGGTGGTGGTTGTGGTCGTGGTCGTGGTCGTGGTCGTGGTCGTGGTCGTGGTCGTGGTCGTGGTCGTGGTCGTGGTCGTGGTGGTCGTGGTGGTCGTGGTCGTGGTCGTGGTCGTGGTCGTGGTGGTCGTGGTGGTCGGGTGGTCGGGTGGTCGTGGTGGTCGTGGTGGTGGTGGTGGTGGTGGTGGTGGTGGTGGTGGCGGTGGTGGCGGTGGTGGTGGTGGTTATCAGTAGTTTTATTGCAACCTTTGTTGTTGTTATTAGTGGGTTTCGGATTCCGCCCGCTCTGGAAGTCTACGTCGCTTTTCGTGTCATTCTTCGGTGTTGTACTCGTCTTCATGCTGACTGATATCAGCCAGGCGGCCACAGATATGGCCGTAGGCCCCAGGTGTGTCGACGTCCTCTTGTGTAGATAGAGCAGAGGGTTGAGGGCGACACAGAAAAAGATCGTGGAACAAGATGGTCTTCCGCTCAAAACTGAACTCTGATCTCCTAAACTATAGACACCTACATCTGTAAACTCAAATGCCTTTACATCAGAATATACAAGTTGTGAACCCGACATTGCTTATTAAATCGATATCCTCCAACCTTAACTTCTGGTCTACACTATCAACTCCAGACCCCAGCCCTGAGGCCAACCGCTTTTCGAGAGATTTCTCCGAGCCCCGGCGTTCGCATGGTTGCTTCGGATGGGCCAAAGAGGCCATGATGAGGGTTTGGGGTAAGTGTGGGTGTAGGGGTTCAGGGTTCACAGCTTCAGGTTTAGGCCAGGAGACTCAATGTCAGGATGAGCATAGACGAGTAAGAGTTCTTTGACGTGCAATAGCAGCTTGTCAGTCACAGATGGGGGGGGTTGAGGTTCAGCATGTAGCATTGGGTATGGAACTGGTCAGGGCTCTGAGGTTGCGTGAACCTCTGGGTCACTACTGGGACCTGGGATGGATGTGTACATCTATATATATATATATGTATGTATATGTATGCATACATATGTATGCATGTGTACACATATGTATATGTCTGTGTATGTATAAATACGTAGGTATAGATATTTTATGTGTTTACATATGCATGTAGAAAATTTGGCATATGTAAAACAGTTATATATATATATATATATATATATCTATACATATATATATATATATATGCTTATGCATATATGTATATATATATATATATACACACATGTAAGGCTTAGGGTTCAGGGAGGGCCTACTGGAGCTTTGAGAGTTAGCGCAACCATGCGACCGTTCGCCTCCACAGCCTCCCTACAGTCACACTTGCATGCTTATTTGGGTAGGCCCTGGCCCCAAGCCCTAAACCACCAGAAGACTTCTGGTCCTTAACAAAGGGTAATTTAGGGTATTGTAGGAGCCTGATTAAGAAACCCTGGGCCTATACCCCCAACTAGTAGGATACATATAAGGAACCCTAACAAAGGCACGGCACAAGGTTTCTTAATCAGGTTCCTGCATTAGATCCTTCCTGGCACCTTGAATAGAAGCCCGGAGCCTTTAGTCCTTGATGTAGGGTACTTTAGGGTTGAATCGGTGGTAGCTTGGGGTCTGAGCCTAGGTATTCGTAGGGGTTCCGGACTCAGCGTTCTCGAATTAGGAGTCTTGGGAAGTTCTGTGTTCACATCCCCATAACCCATTTCCCCCATTGCCTAGTAAGCACCAGGGAGTCTTAGCAGTGTAGGTCACCTGATTCAAGGACACCCTTCGCGACCGTTGGATCCTTAATGACGAGGTCTGGGCTTTGGAGTACAGTAAAGGTTGGGTGGGTTTCCAGATCAGGGTACTTTGAAGTTTACAGCGGCCGCGAGGTCGATGCGCACGATGCCTCAAACTTGTTTCCCAGCATGCAACTTGAACATTCAACTTGCTCAAACATGTCAGGCGGTAAACCTTAAATCCCAAATCCTAAACCCTTTAGACCCTAAGCCCGAAGACTCCAACATCGAAGTTGACCCGAAGAGCCTGAGCTCAAAGAAACGGGAGGCGATCCCAGGCCCGACCCTGAACACAAAGACTGTGACGTGGAAACAAAAGTTTAACATATGGGCCTAAATACTATTTTGGGGGCTACTCAATATAAGTATAATATGAACCCTGGCGCCAGTCCAATTATCAAGGCCGCTGTGCTGCAGTACCTTTATGGATCCCTGATAGAACCCTTTACATTACCGTTAAAGGAGCCCAAAACCCTATTCTAATTATTAAGGCCCCTATATCAGGCGATCTATCCCATCCATGCTGCGGCTGCGCTTGGAGATGGAGAAGTGGTTCGGATGCTTCTCGCTGCACAGGCTGCGCTCTCATTCGCTTGGCTTAGGGTTCGGGTTGAGAAGGGCTTACCTTGACCCCATAAGGAAATCATATTAAGGAACTCCGAAAAGGGAAGGTTTAAAAGAACCGCACACCCTCGTCTCCAGTCCTCAACTGACTCCTCAGTCCTGGACTTCCGCAGAAAGCCCAAATCTCTATAGAAACCTCAATGGAGCCCTGAAGTATGGTCTCGACCCGACCCCCCCCAAGACAGTCGATTTATTGCGTTCTCGAGAGTAAAACCGATGGAGTTTCGTCTTTCTCTTTCTAGGCGAGTGGAAGCAGACAAGACCACTCAATAGTAGACCATAGAATCACTTATATAGTACACCTTGCTCTGGGATTTATAAAGGAACCGCAGAATGCTGTTCTAATGATGAAGGCCCCTAGAGTAAGTAAGCCATTCTTCAGGCCGATCCGGCACAGAAATCCTCCCGCGGGCGGACCGCGCTTCAAGTTGCCCAGGTCGGCTCCTGCACTATTCTACATACATGTATATATGATATATGTTAGATGGTATATGATATATGTACATTCGGGATATATACACAATATATATATATATATATATATGTGTGCTATATATATTTATATGTATATATAGATGCTTGGTTTTCCAAGTTTGGAGATTAAGGGCGATAGCTTGTAAGAGATCTGATGTGGGTGGGGCATTCGTGGGACGGCTCGGGGTTGTCACACCAGGAAAGAGGCCCGGGAATACTACTCAAAGCGCCCAATATGATATCATCCAATATCCGACATCTTTCCTTTAATTCAGGGATAGTGGGTTCTCTGGGTGCTTAGTTTTGTATAGATTAGAAAAAGAATGAGTCAGGCTTCTGCAGCGAGCACCTGAGCCCCAAGACCCTGAAATTTCAAGAACCTAAAGCAGAACCGGGATGTTCGAAGTTGCATTAATATTGGGTTTAGGGCTTCGGAGTGTAGGGCTTTGGGTTTATAAAGCTTCTGTTTTGGCGTTTGGTGGTTTTGAGCTCTTTCGTTGGCGATGAGGGATTGCAAATTTCAAGGAGTTGGGTCTGGGCTGGGCTTGTGCTGTTCGTAGGGCTCATAATATTTGGCGGTTGGAGCTATGGTTCAGAATTTGAGGGGAGAAGGGCTGCGCGGGGTTCAACGTTCGCATTGTCATCGTAAATCCCTAAGCTCCATGTACCCATATGATAAATACACTCAGGCCTTAAAGTGCCCATATAGGGACCCCTTTAAGGCTAAAGCATCTACTATAAAGGTACATGGAGCCTTTGGGAATGCAGCAAGGCCGTTGCTCCACAGTTAGGGCCCCTCTTTGGGGGTTCGGTTGATAGAGTATGGCGCCATCACATGATGACGGCTTGTAATGTGGAATGTTCGGCGAAACAGGCTTCCGATGAGGAACAGCGGCATGCAGGTTTCAGGTTGAGGAAGTTTATGTCTCCAGCATTATGGGCTTCTGCACCACAATCCGCTGGTGCAGTGATTCTAGCTGGCGGTCCACCTCGGCGATGCCATCGAGGAAGAAGCTGCGCGTAAGACTGGGCCAAGAGTAAATAGCAGAGACGAGGGCAACGCCGGGACTGGAAGCGAACTGGTGTAGGTTCGAGGCGGGTTGACTGCGCGGTACAGGCTCCGTCCAAGGCCACACAACTCTAAACGACGACGAAATAACACGAGACGAAGCTCAGCACGTGTTCTTCAGGAGATCACCGGTCAAGGCATTGCAGGTTGTCCATCATCAACATTGTCTTTTTGCGGTGTTTTTCTGATCTGATTTGCTGCCGCTTTCG
This sequence comes from Symbiodinium sp. CCMP2592, assembly GCA_905221615.1. Taxonomy (NCBI): domain Eukaryota; class Dinophyceae; order Suessiales; family Symbiodiniaceae; genus Symbiodinium; species Symbiodinium sp. CCMP2592. Next base: position 904,517 of record CAJNDT010001302.1, read on the forward strand.
GAAAATGAAAAGTTGGCAATGGTTTGTCCTTCTTCCCTTGTAGTCCCTACATGATGACCCCCGAAGCCCTATCCTTATTACTCGGGTCACCCCAGTCTAGAGAATTTCTGCAGGTCAAAGGTTCTACGTTATTAGGGTATTATCTGGGCATCCCCATTGAACTCAAGCTTAGACTACTACATCCACACCTTTCATCTCGGCGGTAAACCCCTAACCCCGGAATATGGAACCAACCCCGACGCCCGACATGCGGACCGACGAAACTCCAATGCGTGACGTCTCTTCCTTGTATACGCTTCTCGTTGTCTACGATCATATGTTCTATACCCCCGCAAACAAAGATTATCATCATTATCGTTATCGCCATCGCATCGAAGAGTACCAAACCTACATGACCAAACCCCACACCCAAAGTCCTGAAGTCGTGAACCTTGTAGGAGAAGAACAAATGCGGCTCGCACGCAAACGTCCTCACTCTTCTTGAGGGTGAGGCGGCGCAGGATTTATCTTCAAGCTCTAGTGGTGGTGCTTGAGGTGTAGAATCAAAAACTCATTTGGCTTCTGCATGCTGTTTGGTTAGCGTTCATTCAAGGTTACATGGAGGTTTAGTCATTTAGGGCTTGTGGTTTGGGCTTTGGGAGTTCAGGTCTAAGCTAGGTTTAGCTTCGATCGCGTGCGGCAGAATGCTTCGACGGCTTCCATGAACATGGCTTGTGGCTTAAGCAGATCATGCATGACCATGCCACGGCTTAGGGGCTAGGCTTCTTGATGCAGGTCGAAGGGCTCAAACACTCAGCCCTGACCCTAAACTACAGCCGGCTAACTCCGTCCATCCGTCCGTCCGTGCGTGCGTGCGTGGGTGGGTGGGTGGGTGTGTTTTTGTTTGTGTGTGTGGTTGCTTCATGCAGCACTTTGTTTGCCATTTGATGTAGCCCGGAGACATGGGGAAATACCATTGTCCGGGGAGTGGCTGAGTAGTATCAGACATGAATATCAGTCGCAACAGTTAAGTTATGTCTTTTTCTCGGCGGTGGTGGTGGTGGTGGTAGCAGCAACACAGCAACAGAAGTAGCTGTAGTAGTACTGGTCGCAGTGGTATTAGTGCTAGTCTAGAGCCTATAGAGTAGTGTACCATAGAGCAGTGGTAGGTCAGTAGCAGCAGTGGCATTACTAGTCGGCGCCTTCGTGGTCGTTGCGTTGTCGGAGGTCATGGAGGCCTGCTACTCTGGCTGCATAAGCTCTTACTATAAAGTTGCTACCACGGATCGACCACTGCCGACGACTCAGTAAACGGGGCTTAAAGGAAGTGTTGTGTTTCTTGTAAACTCTACACTCTAAAGCCCTGACCCAAACCCTGCTGGCTATGGCTCTCCCCCTAGGCCCTCAACCCTATGCTTTTCGCCGGGAGGTTCGAGTCGTCACGCTACGCCATGCGATGGAGCTCGAGTGCTGATGCCGTTTTCCTGCACCAAAGGAAGCTCCCTGCAGCCTTTGGGTTTACGCCTTCTGGGTTTAGGTGGAAGTTTTGGGGACCTTGGCCTTGGGGTTCAATTGGGGAAACGGTAGATCCTTAGACCAGAGCTAGCTACTCTTCGCCCCAGCCCCTAAACCCCAAAATCTAAGACCCTCAAAGACTAGGAAGCCTTGAAGCCCCACCCAAACCCTAGACTATCGCTTTTGTTTGTCCTACAGCGTGCAAATGCACCAACTTTGGTAAGCCTGTGGTTCTCGGATCTTTTTGGGGCTCGTTTGGTGTGAGACGGGGCCAAAGTGGAGGCTTGATTATGAGTTGATGCATCCAGGTGTTCGTATGATTCTCAGAATATTATTGAAGTGAGGTTTTGGGCTCGTTTGCGATGGAACTCTCTAGACTCAGAGGGAGCGTTCTAGTTGGGTACCTGCCTCCATGATCCCGATGGAGCAACACTAGTTTCCAGCTGCTCTTTTCTTTCCTTTAGAGCTTCTCTTCTAAACCCCTTCACAACATGTCCGCCATACTGCAAACTAGCAAACAAGTGTTTGGTGAAGTTGTTTATGACATGCGCACGCGTTATAACTGCTCGTTCACACACCCTGGTGTGACGAGGGAGCTTGCTGCCACAGTGCCTTTGCATCGCTCACTCGTGGAGCCCTCAAAATGCGCTCTACTCGCAGAATTCTTCTAGTCCCAGAACCAGTTCTATGATGAAGACGGTTTTTGCCTCGAACTACTTGACCAACATGGAGTTGACGGCCCAGAACTCGGGTTCAAGTAGAGCAACTGCAAGCTCACCAAAGCTTGTTCGGCTCTGTCGGAACCCGCACCCGCGCCCCAGACGACTGCAAACTCAACTGAGCTTCTGTCGGCTGGTCAGCGCAATAGATGCGGTTTAATGATGCAGGGGACACAGGATGCTGCCTCAAGCCCTGGATTTAGGGGTTTTGTATAATTACTAGTTACTAGTTCTGAACCAAGCTCCTTACCCTAGCAAACTTGATTCATCTAGCTGCATGAACTGGAGTCAGCAGCCAATCCCTGACTTGCAGTCTACAAGACTTAAGGTTAAGCTGGTAAAGCACATCGTACCTTCTCCAGGAACGTCAACTTATATAAACCTTTACGCCAGACGCGCAGCCCAAAGCTTGAACTACGCTTCAGGGTTGAGGCTGGCTGGTCCCTACTGCGTTTTCCACTCTGCGGCCTCCTGTCATGTCAGTCCCTTTTGCTGGACATTTTAGCAAGGCGTCGCCAGAGTAAGGATCGTGGCCTGACGGTTCCCGTCAATAAGACGAGTTAATGAAGTGCAGAAGCCGACGACAATATCACATCAACGACGACAACAACCAACTTGTTCGCCTGCTCCTCTTGTTGCCCACTCCCTCCCCCTAGTAATCATTCAATTTTATTTTGCACCCTTCATTTGGGTCCTATGTGCGGCCCTTCCTTCTCAGTTCCTTTTGGGGTGCAATCCGTGCCAGACTTTCTCCGAAAGTATTTACTACCGTTGAATTAGTCGGGGGGTTTAAGACTAGGAGGAGCGATTACAGCTAGGTTACAGCAAAAGCTACAACTAACGCTACCGCCGGCCACGGCAAAGGTCAAGCCCACGGCCGCTGTTGCTGCTGCTTCTACAAGTATCTACTGCTCCTGCTCCTGTGGGCGCCGCTGCTGCTTCTGAAATTACCAGTTACTACCACGACGACGACACTGCTCTACTGCTGCTGCTGCTACTACTACTACTACTACTATTATTACTACTACTACTACTGCTACTGCTATTGCTACTGCTGCTACTACTACTACTACTGCTACTCCTGCTGCTGCGGCTGCGGCTAGTACTACTACTACTACTACTACTACCACTACTACTACTACTACTACTACTACTACTACTACTACTACTGCTGCTACTACTAATACTAATACTAATACTACCACGACCACTACCGCTACCCCTACTATTGCTACTGCTGCTGCTGCTGCTGCTCCTACTACTACTACTACTACTACTACTACTACTACCGCTGCTGCTACTACTACTACTACTGCGGCTGCGGCTAGTACTGCAACTACCACTACTACTATTACTATTACTATCACTATTACTATTACTATTACTATTACTATTACTATTACTATTACTAGTACTATTACTATTACTATTACTATTACTATTACTATTACTAGTACTAGTACTAGTACTAGTACTATTACTATTACTACTACTACTACTACTACTACTACTACTACTACTACTACTACTACTACTTCTGTTACTACTACTACCACGACCACTACCGCTACCACTACTACTGCTACTGCTGCTACCACTACTACTACTACTGCTACTCCTGCTGCTGCGGCTGCGGCTAGTACTACTACTACTACCACTACTACTACTACCACTACTACTACTACTACTACTGCTGCTACTACTACTACTACTGCTACTCCTGCTGCTGCGGCTGCGGCTAGTACTACTACTACTACCACTACTACTACTACTACTACTACTACTACTACTGCTGCTACTACTAATACTAATACTACCACGACCACTACCGCTACCACTACTATTGCTACTGCTGCTGCTGCTGCTGCTCCTACTATTTTCAATTGAACGCTGCGCGAGCGTGCTCTGCGCTTTGCGGGCGCCTTTGGTCTCATGCACTCGTGAAACTGCTTCTAGCATGCATCGCTCAGGTCTCTCTAATCAGCTCGAACTTGACATACTACTGCAACTGCTACTGCTACAAAAAGCTTCCTTCTCCGACACCTTGGTGTGAACAGACGCGTCCATCTGTGCACCTGTCTCAACAATTAGGCCGTACCTCAGAGGAAGCCGCCACCTGGAGTATCCGTCTCGTGGCGTCCCACACGGATTACTCATGTTGAAGACAGAAGGCCGTAAGGGTCATGTGCGGATGACCGCTGGTACCTGAAGCAACTTCGGTGGCGTGAGTCTTTGGGCAGCTATGATGCTGCTATTCGCTGAAGCGCAAATTGCTGTTTTAAGCGAGGCTAGCACACGGTTCACATTCTTCCGAAGAGATGTGCTAGGCGTCGGAAGAGTGCCGAATTCCCTGAGTCTGTGACATAAGGGATCATAGAGTCTGTGACATATTACCGCCCTCACTGGTCATGACCTTTTGGCCACTGCTGAGAGTATCCATGCCAGGACCACTGCTGCCACCAGTCCCAGTCGTCGTCCTGAGATGAGCGTGCCTGTCTGGCCCACTGGGACGAGGAGGATGAGGAGGGGCCATCGCGCTGCCGCTTGCCCTCTGTGTCAGCCTCCTGCATCTGTGGGCGCTTGTGAGGTGCAGCAGCAGCCAGCTTGGCCATGCGCTTGTCCTCTTCGTTCCCCTTGTCATGCTGTATCCGCATCTTCATGATGGAGTAGGCATTTTTGTCGGGTTTGACCCGGAAGACACGAGCTGGGAGTCCAGCTGATTTGGCAGTCTCATTGTAGACTGCCACTATGGTGGTGGCGATCATATTGAATTCGACCCACGAGGGGAAGTGCTGCCGGAAAGCCTTTTCGTCCCACATCTTGTTAAAGCAGGCATGGATAAGGCCATGCACTTTTGTTGGTGCGTCCAGCTCACGGTAGGCGTCACCCGCGCCTGTGGCGATGGTGACCTTCCCATCGCTTGTGAGGACCCGCCTCACCGACATGGCGGTGTCCCATGTGAGGCCGGTTTGCGTCCTTACGGACTTGATGGCAGAGAACAGCGGCGGAACTTCTCGGAGTGCTTCCATCCTGGTAGACCAAAGGGTCTGTTGTTCCTGGTTGGTGAGGCCGCCAAGAATGACCGGAGCCACCAGGATGTTGATGGAAGCTAAGGCCCGAATCCAGTCTTGATGGGACTGGGAGCTCAGCAGCTGAGCCAGCTCCTGCCGCGTGTAACGTACTGTCAGCCGTGGAGCCGGCTGTGGGACATAGCCGACGAGTTCCGCATTGGATTCCGGAGGCTCATATGCTGACGGGGGGCGGGAAGAGGGAGGAGGGGGCGTGTGGGAGCGCGGAGCGGCCTGGGTGGCGGGGGTTGGAGGAGAGACGGACTTGGGGGGGTGCGGAAGGATCGGGGGAACCGGAATCGCAGGAGGGGGGGCTGGTGCCGCCGATGAAGAAGAGGGCGGGGGGCATTGGGTGGCCACCATGGGCGGTGGGGCCTTAACCGGAAGCGCCGGGGCCGCCTTCGGTGTCTCTGCTTGGCCTGCTTTGAAGGCCGCCTTTTCAGCTGCTGAGGAAGTGAAAGGGCACGGGGGGGAGGGTGGCGGCTCAAAGCCGACTGCTTTGTCTACACCTTTGGTCCTGGTACTGCTGGGGGGAAGAGGAATTTCCTGTGGGAGCTTGGGGGGAGGAGGAGGGGGGGGAGTGTGGGGGTCTGGCGTGGCACTGAGTGCTGGGTTGTGCTTCTGAGTGACAAAGTGGTTCTTAAGGCCGTGGCTAGTGCTGAATTGCACCTGCCTGTTGTGCTTGCGGCAGTGCAAGCAGCATAGCCACATGTCCCCCGAGACTTTCACTTGCCCTAATCCTCGAGGGATAAGCTCCAGCACATCCTGCTCTGTAAGGTCTTGATTGTAGTGGTGGGTTTCACGGACCGTAGCCATGATCTCTGCAAAGGAGTTGTACTGGATGCTGTCGGCCACATAGGCTTCAATATCCTCCTGAGTGGGAGGAGGGGGAGCCGATGAGGCGGTTGCCATGGTCTGTGACCTAGGTGGCTGTGGTGAGCTGTGCTCTTCAGGTCTGTCAGACTGGATTTCAAGGGAGATGTCAGGGAGTTGGCTCTGCAGCATGCGGTCTGTGCGTTCCTTGGTGGTTGGGTCTCCCTGAAATCCCTTCAGCCACTTCCAGCAACGGGTATATGCAACGGTCGTGTTGTTGGTAGTCACGAAGTAGTGGCCATCATTGTCGTACTTCTTGTTCTTCACTCGCTTGTCCCAGCGCTCCGAGAACAGGTAGATGGGGCCAAATTTGGTGGAAACATTCCATCCCGGCTGAGGGGAGTGACCAAGGTCGCGACCCAAGATCTGCCAAAGATATTTGCAGAAGGTCATGTATTCCAAGTTTGCCTTCGCTGTCATGACCTGACGGCTGAAGGCGTGCTGTATGGCTTCCCTCATCAAGGGGTGTCTGGGCTTGCCATAGATGATGCCTTGAAAAATATGATCTCCTTTGACTCCTATGGCCATGACCATGAACTCCTGTGGGAGTTGGCCAGGTGGGGAGGGTCTGTGACCCACTTCACCTGCCTTCTTTGAGTGAGCTGTGCTCCAATCTGCTGCGAGATACACGAGTACCTGTTCCCAAGGTACCACGAAGCCACATTTGATGTCGACGTAGAGGCCGCCGTGCTGGTAGTGGTAGACGTAGCGGAATACGTCTGCTCGATGAGCAGGTTGGCTGAGGCGATCCAGCAGATTGGAGCCGTACTTTCCTGCGAGTTGCCGCAGGGTAGCCCGAAGAACATCATCATCACAGAATCTGCGGGTGAAGCCAGCAAACATTTTGGCCGCGACTTGGGCCGGTTCCGGCTTTTCGTCGTGAACGTAGGTCTGGAAGAGGAGGGCTGGGACAGGGGCGGCTTCCCATTCTGGGAGATGTGTGAAGCGCATTCCCCAGGGGCCATGTCCGTATTGCATGGCTACCTCTGAAAGATCACGGACCGTTCGGCATTGTGACAGAGCCTGGGCAGCTAGCATTTCGACATGCATGTCCTGCTCGCGAGCGTTCCAACCAGCGACCACGAGGACAGGCAGTCCTGGGGTGTTGCGCATTTCCTCGATGGCTCTGGTTACAAGCGCCGGGATGACAATGTCCGCGACGTCGGGGCGGAATGGAGGTTCTTGGAGTTGTAGAGCCATTCTACCCCTCCTACACCAGGCATCTGGGCCAGGTCCATGATTTCTTGGTTGTGCAGGTTCTTGTCCGCAAAACCATATTGGACCCTGCCATCGATCAGGTAGTCATAATTGATTTGCTTCTCCGGGCGCAGGCTTCGGGACAGCGGAATGAAGCGAACGTTGATTTGTCCGTCGAGGTGGTTCTCCAAGATGGAGGCCACCGGCGGACTCTGCACTGCCGCTGTGAATTTGTGCGGCCCAAAGAGCCCAAATTGCCAGTGTAGGAGCTCCAAGATGGAGGGGACGCTGCCGGCAGAAATGTTGAGGGCGGCGCCTGGGCAGCTTAAGACCTGTCCCGTCAGCAGCGGGAACACTCCGTAAGTGTGTCCCCGCAGCATGTGCTGCAAGGTGCTATCGCTGAGCACCAGAAAAGGGCCCAGACTGGGAGGTTTGTCCATGGTCTCAGCTGTAGCTGATGGGCCAGAGTCTGTGACACGCGGCCAAGTGGTGAGCTGTGCTCTTCGTAAAGACGCAGTTTGTTACGAGAAGTAGCTTCTGCAAGGCGTGTCTGTAATGCATGTTGCGATACTCCTGCCACTCTGTCCGGTACAACAGTTCGAACTGACAGCTGCGGTATACATGTGATGCTTTGCAGAGTCTCAAGACCAAGCACGAAGCTCAAGCAACGCTGGACGACATAGGCAAAGAACACCAGCAGAGGGCACTCGGGCTGAGAGTTGGTGCCGTGTGGTAGCTGAGACCTCAGATCTCAGATCGCAGGTGATAGCAAACAATGATGCAAGTAGCTGAGTGTTAGCATGCTGCAACGTCGATTTCTCTGGACAGGGGAGCCACTCGTCGCTGACTGTGACAAGTTGGGTGGCTGTGCCACACCTGATCGGAGGCTGTGCCACTTTCCTTGCGTGAGTCAGTGAACTGCCTATGGCCCGAAGTGCTCAGAAAAGTCTGTAGTAGTGGTCGTAGAGAGCACTGGATTCCTCTGCTTCTCGGCTGATGGTTGCCGTTGGCCCGTCCGGGTTACGGGGGTTCCGGAACTTCTGCACCACGACCTGTTGGCTGTGCTGAATGTGGATGGTGAGCTCCTCGGACGCGAGATGCCACTGGGGCGTGTCAAAGGACTGGACCATGACACGTATGCCGAGAGACATAGCTGCCCTGGCAGTGCGGTGTGGACTTACAAAGAGCTTATGCTCTACCTGGGAGAGCACTGCTGCGCACCAGGATTTGCTAACCGACGCCATTGAGAGGGCTGTCAGCAAGTCTGGCTGCGGTATCGCTAGTCTGACATGGACGCCCTGTTGGTCATAGTCAGTGTCTTCGTGCCGTTGCGCAAAGACAGCTAGGCCTTTATGTAAACGGCGAAAGGCCCAGAGGCGTGCTTGGTCCTGGATCTCGTTCCGGAGCAGCAGTATGGGAACTATAGTCCAGGGGGGTCTGTATGCAGCGATTTCAGTTGCCAGCATGTCCCTGTCCAAACCGTAGTCCGAGTAGAAATCCACAACCACCACTGCAGGAATGATGAAGGAGAGAGCGCAGCGACATGATTCGGTGCAGAGAGGGGATGACATCCTCTATGGTTGGCAGGGCAGCTGAGAGCAACCTAGAAAAAAACTGCGGAGAAACTTACTTAAAAGCACAACAGTGAGCCGCAACGCTAAGGGGCAACGCTGATCGGGTTTGCCTTTTCCAGAGTGGAGAAGCCCGGCTCGTCGCATGGTCTGTGACCAATTATCTGGAGGCTGTGCCCTTTGCCCTATAGAGGACGTCGCAAGACTGAGGTCGGAATGAAGTGCACCTGCTCATAGTGGACGCTGATGGCCTCTCTCGAAAGGGTGCCGGCATGATCTGGCAGTACTTCAATGAAAACTCCTGCTCCTTGCTTCCGCAGTTGGATGTAGGCTCTCCACACTCCTATCCAGGGTTTGCCGTCGATGAGGCGGGCAGTTTCGGAGTACCACGCACGGCAAACCGCCGCAAGCGGTATTGCTTGTAGCAGATTGAGATTGACGATGCCGAGCTGAGCATGCACTCCATTGTGGTCAATCCTGAGTGTGTCACCGATAATGGAGTACTGCGAGAAGGGACCCGTACGAGCCCAACGTAGAAGTAGGTCACGTAGGCGATCCCGAGTGGCACGAGCTTCATCATGAAGAAGGTCCAGATCGTTCCAGTAGGAGACGGGATAGGGCGAGGCGTCGTAGGAGTCGAGTGTTAGTACCCCTGGGAGCAGGTATTTCATAGCTTGGCGCAGAGAGAGCTCGTCCATGGCAGTTAGGGGACGCTGGGAGCTAGCTGACAGAGACTGGCAGGCAGCAGGGGACGTGTCGAGAGGTAGCTCAAGTCAAAGTGAGCGCACTACTAACTCTGGCTGGCGGAGGATGCCCAGTTTTCAAGCCGAGAGCAGCTTCAAAAAGTTAGAAACCTTAATGGCTCAGTTAGGCCTGTTGCTCGGCCGTCGCACCAGCCAATGTTTCGGTTATCGGCCGTGGGCTGTGCCCTATCGGCCGTGGGCTGTGCCCTAATGCCAGCAGAGGTGCGCTGTGCGCTTCTGAGAGCTACGCTGTAGTCTTCACCTGCTGATCAGTCCTGGGGCGCGTGCGCTAGCAGGTCATCGTAGCTGTCAAAGAGGAGCGCATGCCAGGCATTGAAGCCCGAGGCGCGGTAGGCAGCGGCGGGAGCTGTGCGTGCCAGAGGTGAAGTGAGGGTCTCAACCGGCAGTCGAAACGCCATCGAGACCGGGGCAGAAGATATCCCGGCCTTCCCGAATCGACACTGAGCCTGTCTTGCGCAGGCGTGACATCGCCACCAAAAGTTCCACTGTATTGATGCGGGCTTGACCAGAGATCATGGCTGATATGAGGTCATGCCATACTCGGTTGACAGTGGCAAGTCGTCGAACCTGTTTTAGACGCGGCTGCGTGACCTCGTAGATAAGGTGCATGTCAGTCAGGTCCTGTGTGTCCGGCGCAGAGGGGGGGACGTAATTGATGGAGAGGGCCGGCCAGTGGTTAAAGCACTCTTGGAGAAGTTTCAGGAGACCTGTTCTGGCTGCTGTCGATCTGTCCGTACGAAACGCGTCCTCGGTTGGGGTGAGGCCTGGTCCCGTGAGGCTGGACTGGCTGCTCGAGCCGTCGATGGCTGTGTGATCCAGGTCTGTCAGCCGCAGGTAGAAGTCGAGGCTTAGAAGCATCGGCGTCAGGAAGTGGAAGATTCGCTGAACAAATGCGTCCTCCATCGTTGCAGGCAAGCGAATGGAGGCAGAGCCAAGCTTGGGAGCCTAAAAGGACTGAAGAATGGCAGTGATTTGTTACTGCGATGCATAGAAGCACGTGTGCTGCAATTCCTGCTATAACTTTAACCGACAAGCAGAGATGGTCGGAGACTGTGTCTCAGCTCAGGAGGCTGTGCCATTCGAACTAATCATCTGCTGTGCCTAGCGGCAGACGAAAACCCAGCTCTGTCAGGCGCTGTTGCAGCGTTGGTGAGAAACGAGAGACGCCTCTTACCGTGTAGGCCGCCAAAACTACACGAGTATAGGTTTCCCATGGTAGAGTTGCATGCCACAGCTCATCCGCCCGAAAGAGAAGGCTGAGACCCCGTAGGTCAAAGCAACTTCCCCGGGTCATCCCCTGCTGGTGCGGGATCTCCTGGTAGTCGCAGCCGTCGGGGTCTTCGATCCATAGGCCGCCCTGGTCGCAAATCGAAATCGGGATGAGCAGAGTGCCCAAGGCAGCATTGCGAGCATCTTTGTGCGGTGGGGACTGCACATCCACTAAGATTTCAAGCGAAGTCCACTGGTGACTTGGATGACATGAGCACACGAATGCGTTGAAGAGACGAGTGACGTTGGGATGGGAGACCGTCTCCTTGAGCAGGCCAGGGAGAACTCGGCAGTAGGCACCAACCCGAAAGCGCTGGCCACATGAGGAGCCAGCCGCACTGGGAGAGTGCTCCCATCTGTCGTGGGCCTCGAAAGGTAGGTGCTGCAGAACCTGGCGGACCGAGGACCAGATGGAGAGACAGCGAGAAGTGAGACAGTTGTTAGCTATCTGCTCTGCCTTTGGCACCATGTGTAGTAGTCCTCCGTGTGGGATGGGATTGACTAAGCAGCCTTCCTCCAACCCGGAGCAGGGCATGGTAGTCATGGACTCGAGATACTTCTCGAATTGCTGCCACTGTAGGGGTGGGAGAGCTTTGTATGCCCATGCCGTTATGTCATTTGATGGCCATGTTCCCGCTGCCGGGGGCAGGGACACGTGGGCCTCCGCACAGTACAACTTCAGCGCCGAAAGGGTGAGGTAGTCCTCCATGTAGTCTGCGAAGACCCCGGCGGGAAAGGAAATGGCCCGGATTGGGCAGTCATTTTCGCCAGCCATGTGCGCCCGCGCAAGTGGGGAGCCAGTAGCTGAGATTAAGCTGAGCTCAAGCAAGCGGGAGCTGAAAAGTGCAGACAACTGCGCACAAGACAGATGCACAGGTGTTTTCTCGGGCTGAGGCCAGTGCTGTAGGCAGTAGGCGTTGGAACAGAGTCTGTGACTCAGGCTGATGTGGACTGTGTCCTATTCCCGCGACAAATTGGTTACAGTAACCGCGTGGCGGAGGCTGTGCCATATGCCGCTGAGTGGACTGTGTCCTGCGATTGAAGCCTAGTCCATTTCCGCCCAAATGCCCTGCAGCTCAGTAGCCGGTGTCGAGGGCGCTGGCTCGTTCGAGCTGGCAGCCGGAGGAGGTGGTGGAGGTGGAGGGTGCTCAAGAGCATTCTCCAGCATAAGGTAGCCATCCTGGTTGCTGTACTTTTGGTACGGCAGGACCTCCGTGTACATGGTCCGGATGTGGCTGCCCATGGTCCTGAGCCTGCAAGATAGGAAGAACCTTGCGTAAGCAGCAGACTCCTCCCAGCTTCCGGAGTCCAGAGAAGCCCGTTTGGGATCTTCTGGCCCGAAGAGCCCGGATGCATTGGATTTTTGCTGCTTGGAGTAGGAGAAAACGGCGGTGGCCAGTCGGACGTTGCCGGCTTCATCATACAAGCCGGCTTGCACGGTGATCGAGGGATCGATGGCAGTCTCGTACCAGCTTCCTCCGGGAAAGGCAGATTCTGGCCATTTGGGTGGAGTGAGGCCAGCGAGATTCTCCCATTCTGCCAGCTCGACGCGAAGGTGCTTGGGGAGTTTCGGGGGCATCGGGAAACCCGACGCAGTGTCGCGCCAGCACTTGTTGCCCACGACTTCGACGGAGATCGTCTTGCTGAGCCTGTAGTAGTCGCCTCTGACGGTCCTGGTGGGTCGCTCCATAAGTTCGTGAGGAGGACGATGAAGCATTCCTCCCTGGCCAAGGGCTCCGTAGCCCAAGCTGAGAGGATAGACACTTTCCCCCGCGGTGCCGCCGAAATCGATCAGGACATAGGTGGGAGGGTCGTAGCGCACCATGATGTTGCCCATGTGGATGTCCGCGTGAACCAGTTGGCTAGAATGCACTGCGTTGAGGGCAGATCGGATGTCAGCGACGAGATTGACGACATGGTCCGTCGTCATGGAGGGGATATGAGCAGGGTACAGACGTGGCAGTAATAGCGTTGGGCCCTGCTGCCAGAAAGCCTCGATGATGGTGTTGATGGGCGGGAATCTCGATAATCTGCTAAACTCTCTTCTGGCCATGTACTCTTCCTGAGGCCTCGTGACTTTCTTGAGCACAAAGTTTGCAGCACTGGAATTGAAGACCGCGCTGGCGTATCCCTTTGCGATCTTCACGCCTAAGAGCTCTGGTGAGATGGCGGAAGTCACTTGGGGGTCAACCGGTCGTCGAAGTCCAGGCATATGGCTCCGACCAAGAGCCTCATGCACTCCATCAGAATATGGAGCTCGATCCATCACAGCGTGAGTGGGAGATATCGTCTGTGACGAATCCGTTCTGCACTGTGTGCTACCTGCCACTGGTAGCTTGAGCCCTGTGACCTAGTTGCAAAGCAGTGGAGTCAGGAGCAGGAAACTTAAACAAAAAACGCATGGCAATGAGTTTTGCTCGCTGGTAGCCGGCTCCGCCGACTGTGCCTAGTTCTCGGAAGAGCTTACGTAGCGTCCTGTTCTGGAGCCGCGTCAGTTCGTCGATGTTTAGGAGCTGGCGGTGTTGGAGGACGGGCCTTGCCAGAGGGCAAAGTGCATCGTTCAGCAGTCTGAGAGCTGGTAGAAGACGCCGAGCAAGGGTCTGTATAGAGTTGCGAGGCCTTGCGCTTGAGAATCTCGTCCAGCTGATGTACCAGATTCAGGAAATGCGGGACTTGGTCAGGGCCCGGTAGGTCCGCGAACCGTGTGAGATCCATAGTGCTAAGGCTCGAGCCAGGCTGGCACGCTCAGGAAATCAAGTGGAACGAAGTGATCTGCTCACGAAAGGCTCCCTGCGTTTTGACGCGCAGCTGGAACTTTGTTGAAAGAATCAGCAGCCTTGCTAGTCACGCTGTACGAGAGTGAAGAGTGCAAGACGGATCAGAACATCAGCTGTGCTGAGGAAGGTAGTGCACTGTGTGCTTCCACTAGGCCAAGCTCACGGACGGCCTCGAGCCTTGCGAGCCAGTCCTCCCGGCGCCTTGCGACCCAGGCGTTCAAAGCCATCATGGGAGTCAAAGAGGGAGGCAAGGAGGGAGAGGTAGGGCATGAGGTCAGAGTAGATGGCCACCCTGAAGTCAAGGATGACGTGCGTCTTGAGCTTATTCGGCTTGGCAGAGCAGTGCACTATTTCCTGTGCCAGCTTGGTCTTGTCGGTAGTGATATTGATCATGGAGTCCACCACCTTCAGGAGCTTGCCGTACTCCGTCTTGTCCACGTGTTCTGGAGGGTTGCCTTTGGTCAGTTCGTGGAGGAGAACTAGGGAGACCGCGTTCGAGCATGATCCCTCGGGGTGAGGTTCTCCCTGGCGCAGCTTCTTCAAACCTCCCTGCCAGGATTTCACAGACGCAACTAATGCCTTCGAAAGCTGATGGTCTTGAGGTAGTTTGTAAACCAATGATAGCTGGTGCTGCAGCAGGCTCATTTGGTCGTCGTGCACAAGGAAGGCTTTGGTGAGCTCTTCCGGGCTCAGCGCCTGGATGGCACCAGATTGCGCCCGAGGCTGGGTGCCTTGCCCAAACCCTTGGATCGCACCAGGTCCTTTCTGCCTCGGGACTGATTTGCGGCGAGGCTGGTCTTGCTGCCTCGGCAGGGCAGCGGCCTTGGCCGCAGGCGAGAGCGACTCGAGTGGAGGCTCTTCAGAAAAGTCCATTCCCGATGCGTCCTCATTGTCTGTGCCGTTTCTGGAGCGTTTGTGCTCCGGACTCTTGACGGCGACAGGGGAAGCGGTCATGCCGGCCTTGTAGTCGGAGCGGAAGCTATACAAAAAGAGGGCGAGCTGATTGAGAGGAAAAAGTATTGCGGTATGTGCATATCCGCGTGCGCGCATGACGCACTTGGCCTTGACGTGAGGTGGCCTATGCCAACTTTCAATTGACTATAGGCTTCTCACGCACGGGCGCCCCGCAGTGCCCTTGAGGACGAAGCTGGGCCGGAATGCATCACCTAGCGATGATGCTAGCGAATTCGTTGCAAGAAAAGCATGTAGACATTCCTGGAGATGGACAGGTTCAAGGCCGCTGAGGCCTTTTCCGGAAGCCTGTAGTCGTCGGAGATCCAAACCTGAGAGGCGGTATCCGCTGGGTCCTCTGGCCAAAAAGCGCGGTAGTGCCCAGAAGAAAGGGAGTCCCCAAAGTGGGCAACTCCTGCTATGACCTGATAGTGACGCTGAGTGCGAGCATCACTTGAGGTCCATACAGGCACCGTGGTGCGGCCTGACCAAAGACACGGCTGAGTGTTCTTGACTCCATCCTGCCAGCGGCAAATCACAATTGCTAGGAGTTCAGGTGACCAAACTAGCGCGCGGGAGAAGATCTGGGACTCCCACAGCCGTAAGCAAGTCGAGAGTGACAGAGGGCCAGGCGGGAGGGGAAGAAGGAGTGGGCTGACTCCCACATCTGAATCCTCAACCTCGCCATCTGTTCGACCCTGCCACTGGGTTTGTTGAAGGGAGCCGAAAGGCTTGGACTGCATATGCAGAAGCAGCTCTGAGACATCATGCTGTCTGCCGTCAAGTCGCCAGCCTGAGATGGCATGGCGAAATTCAAACAAGCCAAACAGGTTCAGTAATCTGGGGGCTCGCTCGTCGCCTAGATGGGATAGGACGGACTGGAAAGCACCTAGGTCATACCCAAAGCTCGAGATCTGATGCAGAGCCTGGAATAGGGCATTAGCGTAACACGAGTTGGACGTGTTAGTCAGAGCGCGTTTGTGCACTCCTTCGGGTCTAATTTCCGCTTGTCCTGAGGACTGCGGATCAGACGCCTGCTTGTCTGCCGGGGTGTGACGAGCTGTGCTCGACTGATTGGAGGCTGTGCCATTCGACCGTGGCTTAAAGAAGTGGGTCAGTGACCGTTCTTGGGGCTTGGAGGGGGGAGCAGTAACGGCTTCCTCTGCCTCCGGTTGCCCTCGCAGCCACTGTGTACTCACCTGATAAAGTACGGGGCATTGTTCCGGGTGCAGTCGACGATCATAGACCTTGTAGCCGCAGAATGAACACGGGTGTCCCTTGGCAAGGTGAGGCGAGAAACCCTGACATATAGAGACTGCGCGCTTGTGCAGCCTTGACCAGTCCTTAGGATGCGCCTGACGGAAGTGTGACTTGACTTTAGTGTGATCGAAAGTCCAGAAGTCACACGTGAGGCACCTATGGATCAGGACCCGGGCCTCCGGCGTCTTTGAGATCACCGCTATTCGATGTTGTGGGAGTTGGGCAATGTCCTGTCGCAGCTGGGACAGGGTCCTTACCTCAGGGTGACTTGAGTGTTTGTCAGTCACGTTCAGAGTTCGAAGCTTCTGGGGTTCCGGACATGCTCCTGACAACAAGTGGTCACGTAGACCTTTCCATTGATGAAATTTGCGCATGCAAGCGGCACATTGCGGCATCCCATCCACCGCGTGGAGTTGCCGATCGAAGCTTGATGGCACAAATCGGTCAATGCTGGCTGGATGCACTCTCGACTTGTGTAAGTGTAACCCGTTTGCTGTCTCGAAGGAGGCATCGCAGAGTGTGCATGCATGTAGGGCTACAGGGTGCTCAACTGTTTCAGGGAGCTGTGACATGAAATGCAGCTTGTCCCGGATGACTTGCAGGACAGAAGGATCGGTTGTGATATCTGGGCTTCTGGCTGCACGCCGCTCAAGTTTGCGGAGTCGCTTCCTGAGCTTGACCTGCATCGCTTGAACTGGGTCCTGTATGCTATAAAGCTGGAAGAGGTCCTTAGTGGTGATGCGGCTGGTGTGTGCTGGCAAGTTCAGCACTGATCGCACCTTGTAAGCATGCCAACTGCGTAGCTGCTTGGCCGACTCCTCGCTGAGTCCGACGTCTGAGAGGCCTGTAGTCAGTGTGCTCAGGACTGTGCTTTGCCAAACCTTAAGTCTCGACATGGTGCTCGCGTGCCGGCGATTGTAGACAAACTGGCGGACTTGATGCAGCTTTTGCTTGGCTTCCCCAATGCGGTAATGTAAGGACTGCAGCTCGAAGTGGTTGTAGGAGATCATAACCCCCAGGTACTTGCTACAGGAGACCCACTGGAAGGCGGGGAAAGATTTGTTGGGCCCTATGCGCCATCCGCGAACCTGCTCGCCCTTGGAGTTGGTGATCCAGCAGCCATGTTTGTTCATCACGTTTTGGGATTCTCTTCCCGCTAACTTCACTAAGATGACGCACTTGCTAATGTTGACGCGAAGGCGGTGTTTTCGGACCTCTTCAAGTAGCGCTGCGATGAGAGCATGAATGGCCCTGAGGTCCTTGTCAGAGCGGATAGTCCGATGAAGCGTGAGATCATCGGCATAGCCTGTCAGGAATTTCAAGACCTGCTCAGCACCGAATAGGTCTACCAGAGAGCGGAAAAGGTCACCTGTAAGGAACGAGAAGAGCGTGGGGGCAAGCTTACATCCTTGTTTAATGCCTGCTGTGGTTTCAACAGAGGTGGAATCTCCCTGCGCGTGAAGAACATAACGAGACCCGTCATGTAGAGCTTGAACAAGGTGGACTGTGTCCTGATCGGCCCCTTCTCTCTGAAGAAGGTCGATGATCTCTTGGCGAGAGACTGTGTCAAACGCTTGGCTGAGGTCAAGAGCAAAGGTGAGGCCGCCTACTAAGGCTGGGGCCTGTGTGCCTTGTTGCAAGGCATGTCTCGTGGGGTGAGCCTGTTCTAACAGGGATCGAGCCTCTCGCAAGTGATGCACAACGCGTTCTAGCGCGTCTGACAGCCCCCGACCTGGTAGATAAGCGAACTGTGGCATGTGCTTGAGGAACGAGAGTGTCAGTGGTTGGAGCGCTTCTCTGGCCGCTCCCGCCAGTCCCTTTGCGTCAGGTCTAAGAATGCCCAGGGGTCTCAGGTTTGCGGGTTTGTCAGAGGGCTTGCCCGGCTTGGGTATTAAACAGAGATCTGCGTCTACGAGGTCGGATTCTAGTCTGTCCTCGGCCTGCTTGGATGCTACGTGTTCGGAGAGGACCGGTGCAACGAGATCGCTACACAGCCTCCATACAGCCGCTGGTGCCGCTCCGTCAGGAACAGCTTTGTTCGGTTTGATGGAATGTATGTGAGCTGCTAGTTTGGGTGGCTCTAAAGCAGGGAAAGCTCCATGCATTGTCCGTAACGGAGGGTGGGCCGCAAAGACCTGATTGGCATAGTCCCTGAGGGCTGCTAGTTCCTGCGCTGGACCTAGGAGATGTCCTGTGTTGTCCTTTAGCTGAGCTCTGCGCGCGGGCTGCCAAGGCTGCAGCTTTTTGAGGGTCTGGAAGGAGATATGTTGATCACCTTCAGCTAGACACGCGTCCACCTCCGATATGAAACTCGCAATTCGATCTTTCTTTGCTTGTTTCACAGCCTGGCGATGCGCCACTTGTGCCAGCTCAGCTTCTGTTTCCGGAGGACGTGGCGTGTTCTGATTAGGAGGCTGTGCCATTGCTTTAGGTAACTCGATCAGCTGTGCTGAGGGAGTGGTATTCGCAGCCCTGTCATGAGTGCGGGCCCGCCACATGCGACGGGTTTCCGATTCCAGCGGGATCGGTCTTCTTTTGGGAGTTTTTGGGAAAAAGCGTTCTGCACCTTCCAAAAGCAACGCATTCCATGCCTTGGGGTCCTGGCAGGTGTCGATTCTGGAAGCGATCCAGTTGTGCAGGGCCTTGGCCGTATCGTCCTCCTCCCTGACTGAGGCTTGTAGAGCTAGTGAATCATACCGGCGCGTGCTGGGTTTGTGGGACGGGAGCAGCCAGTGGTGTTGGAGGGGTACGTCCGCCTTGAGTGGGTAATGCCCTCCTTTCTTCCAGCTGCCCAACGGACAGTCCACCCAAGGGGCTGACCGTTTGGCTTTGCCTCCCGCCGTAGATTCTTTGGTTAGAATGAAGTCAATTTGCGACTTGTGAGAAGGTAGCTATATGGTCACATTGCCAGGTGTTAAGGGCAACCAAA
>CAJNDT010001302.1:923488-948488 GCA_905221615.1 Symbiodinium sp. CCMP2592
CCATGTGAGGCCGGTTTGCGTCCTTCCGGACTTGATGGCAGAGAACAGCGGCGGAACTTCTCGGAGTGCTTCCATCCTGGTAGACCAAAGGGTCTGTTGTTCCTGGTTGGTGAGGCCACCAAGAATGACCGGAGCCACCAGGATGTTGATGGAAGCTAAGGCCCGAATCCAGTCTTGATGGGACTGGGAGCTCAGCAGCTGAGCCAGCTCCTGCCGCGTGTAACGTACTGTCAGCCGTGGAGCCGGCTGTGGGACATAGCCGACGAGTTCCGCATTGGATTCCGGAGGCGCATATGCTGACGGGGGGCGGGAAGAGGGAGGAGGGGGCGTGTGGGAGCGCGGAGCGGCCTGGGTGGCGGGGGTTGGAGGAGAGACGGACTTGGGGGGGTGCGGAAGGATCGGGGGGACCGGAATCGCAGGAGGGGGGGCTGGTGCCGCCGATGAAGAAGAGGGCGGGGGGCATTGGGTGGCCACCATGGGCGGTGGGGCCTTAACCGGAAGCGCCGGGGCCGCCTTCGGTGTCTCTGCTTGGCCTGCTTTGAAGGCCGCCTTTTCAGCTGTTGAGGAAGTGAAAGGGCACGGGGGGGAGGGTGGCGGCTCAAAGCCGGCTGCTTTGTCTACACCTTTGGTCCTGGTACTGCTGGGGGGAAGAGGAATTTCCTGTGGGAGCTTGGGGGGAGGAGGAGGGGGGGGAGTGTGGGGGTCTGGCGTGGCACTGAGTGCTGGGTGGTGCTTCTGAGTGACAAAGTGGTTCTTAAGGCCGTGGCTAGTGCTGAATTGCACCTGCCTGTTGTGCTTGCGGCAGTGCAAGCAGCATAGCCACATGTCCCCCGAGACTTTCACTTGCCCTAATCCTCGAGGGATAAGCTCCAGCACATCCTGCTCTGTAAGGTCTTGATTGTAGTGATGGGTTTCACGGACCGTAGCCATGATCTCTGCAAAGGAGTTGTACTGGATGCTGTCGGCCACATAGGCTTCAATATCCTCCTGAGTGGGAGGAGGGGGAGCCGATGAGGCGGTTGCCATGGTCTGTGACCTAGGGGGCTGTGGTGAGCTGTGCTCTTCAGGTCTGTCAGACTGGATTTCAAGGGAGATGTCAGGGAGTTGGCTCTGCAGCATGCGGTCTGTGCGTTCTTTGGTGGTTGGGTCTCCCTGAAATCCCTTCAGCCACTTCCAGCACCGGGTATATGCAACGGTCGTGTTGTTGGTAGTCACGAAGTAGTGGCCATCATTGTCGTACTTCTTGTTCTTCACTCGCTTGTCCCAGCGCTCCGAGAACAGGTAGATGGGGCCGAATTTGGTGGAAACATTCCATCCCGGCTGAGGGGAGTGACCAAGGTCGCGACCCAAGATCTGCCAAAGATATTTGCAGAAGGTCATGTATTCCAAGTTTGCCTTCGCTGTCATGACCTGACGGCTGAAGGCGTGCTGTATGGCTTCCCTCATCAAGGGGTGTCTGGGCTTGCCATAGATGATGCCTTGAAAAATATGATCTCCTTTGACTCCTATGGCCATGACCATGAACTCCTGTGGGAGTTGGCCAGGTGGGGAGGGTCTGTGACCCACTTCACCTGCCTTCTTTGAGTGAGCTGTGCTCCAATCTGCTGCGAGATACACGAGTACCTGTTCCCAAGGTACCACGAAGCCACATTTGATGTCGACGTAGAGGCCGCCGTGCTGGTAGTGGTAGACGTAGCGGAACACGTCTGCTCGATGAGCAGGTTGGCTGAGGCGATCCAGCAGATTGGATCCGTACTTTCCTGCGAGTTGCCGCAGGGTAGCCCGAAGAACATCATCATCACAGAATCTGCGGGTGAAGCCCGCAAACATTTTGGCCGCGACTTGGGCCGGTTCCGGCTTTTCGTCGTGAACGTAGGTCTGGAAGAGGAGGGCTGGGACAGGGGCGGCTTCCCACTCTGGGAGATGTGTGAAGCGCATTCCCCAGGGGCCATGTCCGTATTGCATGGCTACCTCTGAAAGATCACGGACCGTTCGGCATTGTGACAGAGCCTGGGCAGCTAGCATTTCGACATGCATGTCCTGCTCGCGAGCGTTCCAACCAGCGACCACGAGGATAGGCAGTCCTGGGGTGTTGCGCATTTCCTCGATGGCTCTGGTTACAAGCGCCGGGATGACAATGTCCGCGACGTCGGGGCGGAAGTGAAGGTTCTTGGAGTTGTAGAGCCATTCTACCCCTCCTACACCAGGCATCTGGGCCAGGTCCATGATTTCTTGGTTGTGCAGGTTCTTGTCCGCGAAACCATATTGGACCCTGCCATCGATCAGGTAGTCATAATTGATCTGCTTCTCCGGGCGCAGGCTTCGGGACAGCGGAATGAAGCGAACGTTGATTTGTCCGTCGAGGTGGTTCTCCAAGATGGAGGCCACCGGCGGGCTCTGCACTGCCGCTGTGAATTTGTGCGGCCCAAAGAGCCCAAATTGCCAGTGGAGGAGCTCCAAGATGGAGGGGACGCTGCCGGCAGAAATGTTGAGGGCGGCGCCTGGGCAGCTTAAGACCTGTCCCGTCAGCAGCGGGAACACTCCGTAAGTGTGTCCCCGCAGCATGTGCTGCAAGGTGCTATCGCTGAGCACCAGAAAAGGGCCCAGACTGGGAGGTTTGTCCATGGTCTCAGCTGTAGCTGATGGGCCAGAGTCTGTGACACGCGGCCAAGTGGTGAGCTGTGCTCTTCGTAAAGACGCAGTTTGTTACGAGAAGTAGCTTCTGCAAGGCGTGTCTGTAATGCATGTTGCGATACTCCTGCCACTCTGTCCGGTACAACAGTTCGAACTGACAGCTGCGGTATACATGTGATGCTTTGCAGAGTCTCAAGACCAAGCACGAAGCTCAAGCAACGCTGGACGACATAGGCAAAGAACACCAGCAGAGGGCACTCGGGCTGAGAGTTGGTGCCGTGTGGTAGCTGAGACCTCAGATCTCAGATCGCAGGTGATAGCAAACAATGATGCAAGTAGCTGAGTGTTAGCATGCTGCAACGTCGATTTCTCTGGACAGGGGAGCCACTCGTCGCTGACTGTGACAAGTTGGGTGGCTGTGCCACACCTGATCGGAGGCTGTGCCACTTTCCTTGCGTGAGTCAGTGAACTGCCTATGGCCCGAAGTGCTCAGAAAAGTCTGTAGTAGTGGTCGTAGAGAGCACTGGATTCCTCTGCTTCTCGGCTGATGGTTGCCGTTGGCCCGTCCGGGTTACGGGGGTTCCGGAACTTCTGCACCACGACCTGTTGGCTGTGCTGAATGTGGATGGTGAGCTCCTCGGACGCGAGATGCCACGGGGGCGTGTCAAAGGACTGGACCATGACACGTATGCCGAGAGACATAGCTGCCCTGGCAGTGCGGTGTGGACTTACAAAGAGCTTATGCTCTACCTGGGAGAGCACTGCTGCGCACCAGGATTTGCTAACCGACGCCAGTGAGAGGGCTGTCAGCAAGTCTGGCTGCGGTATCGCCAGTCTGACATGGACGCCCTGTTGGTCATAGTCAGTGTCTTCGTACCGTTGCGCAAAGACAGCTAGGCCTTTATGTAAACGGCGAAAGGCCCAGAGGCGTGCTTGGTCCTGGATCTCGTTCCGGAGCAGCAGTATGGGAACTATAGTCCAGGGGGGTCTGAATGCAGCGATTTCAGTGGCCAGCATGTCCCTGTCCAAACCGTAGTCCGAGTAGAAATCCACAACCACCACTGCAGGAATGATGAAGGAGAGAGCGCAGCGACATGATTCGGTGCAGAGAGGGGATGACATCCTCTATGGTTGGCAGGGCAGCTGAGAGCAACCTAGAAAAAAACTGCGGAGAAACTTACTTAAAAGCACAACAGTGAGCCGCAACGCTAAGGGGCAACGCTGATCGGGTTTGCCTTTTCCAGAGTGGAGAAGCCCGGCTCGTCGCATGGTCTGTGACCAATTATCTGGAGGCTGTGCCCTTTGCCCTATAGAGGACGTCGCAAGACTGAGGTCGGAATGAAGTGCACCTGCTCATAGTGGACGCTGATGGCCTCTCTCGAAAGGGTGCCGGCATGATCTGGCAGTACTTCAATGAAAACTCCTGCTCCTTGCTTCCGCAGTTGGATGTAGGCTCTCCACACTCCTATCCAGGGTTTGCCGTCGATGAGGCGGGCAGTTTCGGAGTACCACGCACGGCAAACCGCCGCAAGCGGTATTGCTTGTAGCAGATTGAGATTGACGATGCCGAGCTGAGCATGCACTCCATTGTGGTCAATCCTGAGTGTGTCACCGATAATGGAGTACTGCGAGAAGGGACCCGTACGAGCCCAACGTAGAAGTAGGTCACGTAGGCGATCCCGAGTGGCACGAGCTTCATCATGAAGAAGGTCCAGATCGTTCCAGTAGGAGACGGGATAGGGCGAGGCGTCGTAGGAGTCGAGTGTTAGTACCCCTGGGAGCAGGTATTTCATAGCTTGGCGCAGAGAGAGCTCGTCCATGGCAGTTAGGGGACGCTGGGAGCTAGCTGACAGAGACTGGCAGGCAGCAGGGGACGTGTCGAGAGGTAGCTCAAGTCAAAGTGAGCGCACTACTAACTCTGGCTGGCGGAGGATGCCCAGTTTTCAAGCCGAGAGCAGCTTCAAAAAGTTAGAAACCTTAATGGCTCAGTTAGGCCTGTTGCTCGGCCGTCGCACCAGCCAATGTTTCGGTTATCGGCCGTGGGCTGTGCCCTAATGCCAGCAGAGGTGCGCTGTGCGCTTCTGAGAGAGCTACGCTGTAGTCTTCACCTGCTGATCAGTCCTGGGGCGCGTGCGCTAGCAGGTCATCGTAGCTGTCAAAGAGGAGCGCATGCCAGGCATTGAAGCCCGAGGCGCGGTAGGCAGCGGCGGGAGCTGTGCGTGCCAGAGGTGAAGTGAGGGTCTCAACCGGCAGTCGAAACGCCATCGAGACCGGGGCAGAAGATATCCCGGCCTTCCCGAATCGACACTGAGCCTGTCTTGCGCAGGCGTGACATCGCCACCAAAAGTTCCACTGTATTGATGCGGGCTTGACCAGAGATCATGGCTGATATGAGGTCATGCCATACTCGGTTGACAGTGGCAAGTCGTCGAACCTGTTTTAGACGCGGCTGCGTGACCTCGTAGATAAGGTGCATGTCAGTCAGGTCCGGTGTGTCCGGCGTAGAGGGGGGGACGTAATTGATGGAGAGGGCCGGCCAGTGGTTGAAGCACTCTTGGAGAAGTTTCAGGAGACCTGTTCTGGCTGCTGTCGATCTGTCCATACGAAACGCGTCCTCGGTTGGGGTGTGGCCTGGTCCCGTGAGGCTGGACTGGCTGCTCGAGCCGTCGATGGCTGTGTGATCCAGGTCTATCAGCCGCAGGTAGAAGTCAAGGCTTAGAAGCATCGGCGTCAGGAAGTGGAAGATTCGCTGAACAAATGCGTCCTCCATCGTGGCAGGCTAGCGAATGGAGGCAGAGCCAAACTTGGGAGCCTAAAAGGACTGAAGAATGGCAGTGATTTGTTACTGCGATGCATAGAAGCACGTGTGCTTGAATTCCTGCTATAACTTTAACCGACAAGCAGAGATGGTCGGAGACTGTGTCTCAGCTCAGGAGGCTGTGCCATTCGAACTAATCATCTGCTGTGCCTAGCGGCAGACGAAAACCCAGCTCTGTCAGGCGCTGTTGCAGCGTTGGTGAGAAACGAGAGACGCCTCTTACCGTGTAGGCCGCCAAAACTACACGAGTATAGGTTTCCCATGGTAGAGTTGCATGCCACAGCTCATCCGCCCGAAAGAGAAGGCTGAGACCCCGTAGGTCAAAGCAACTTCCCCGGGTCATCCCCTGCTGGTGCGGGATCTCCTGGTAGTCGCAGCCGTCAGGGTCTTCGATCCATAGGCCGCCCTGGTCGCAAATCGAAATCGGGATGAGCAGAGTGCCCAAGGCAGCATTGCGAGCATCTTTGTGCGGTGGGGACTGCACATCCACTAAGATTTCAAGCGAAGTCCACTGGTGACTTGGATGACATGAGCACACGAATGCGTTGAAGAGACGAGTGACGTTGGGATGGGAGACCGTCTCCTTGAGCAGGCCAGGGAGAACTCGGCAGTAGGCACCAACCCGAAAGCGCTGGCCACATGAGGAGCCAGCCGCACTGGGAGAGTGCTCCCATCTGTCGTGGGCCTCGAAAGGTAGGTGCTGCAGAACCTGGCGGACCGAGGACCAGATGGAGAGACAGCGAGAAGTGAGACAGTGGTTAGCTATCTGCTCTGCCTTTGGCACCATGTGTAGTAGTCCTCCGTGTGGGATGGGATTGACTAAGCAGCCTTCCTCCAACCCGGAGCAGGGCATGGTAGTCATGGACTCGAGATACTTCTCGAATTGCTGCCACTGTAGGGGTGGTAGAGCTTTGTATGCCCATGCCGTTATGTCATTTGATGGCCATGTTCCCGCTGCCGGGGGCAGGGACACGTGGGCCTCCGCACAGTACAACTTCAGCGCCGAAAGGGTGAGGTAGTCCTCCATGTAGTCTGCGAAGACCCCGGCGGGAAAGGAAATGGCCCGGATTGGGCAGTCATTTTCGCCAGCCATGTGCGCC
This sequence comes from Symbiodinium sp. CCMP2592, assembly GCA_905221615.1. NCBI lineage: Eukaryota > Dinophyceae > Suessiales > Symbiodiniaceae > Symbiodinium > Symbiodinium sp. CCMP2592. Next base: position 930,041 of record CAJNDT010001302.1, read on the forward strand.
CGCGCAAGTGGGGAGCCAGTAGCTGAGATTAAGCTGAGCTCAAGCAAGCGGGAGCTGAAAAGTGCAGACAACTGCGCTCAAGACAGATGCACAGGTGTTTTCTCGGGCTGAGGCCAGTGCTGTAAGCAGTAGGCGTTGGAACAGAGTCTGTGACTCAGGCTGATGTGGACTGTGTCCTATTCCCGCGACAAATTGGTTACAGTAACCGCGTGGCGGAGGCTGTGCCATATGCCGCTGAGTGGACTGTGTCCTGCGATTGAAGCCTAGTCCATTTCCGCCCAAATGCCCTGCAGCTCAGTAGCCGGTGTCGAGGGCGCTGGCTCGTTCGAGCTGGCAGCCGGAGGAGGTGGGGGAGGTGGAGGGTGCTCGAGAGCATTCTCCAGCATGAGGTAGCCATCCTGGTTGCTGTACTTTTGGTACGGCAGGACCTCCGTGTACATGGTCCGGATGTGGCTGCCCATGGTCCTGAGCCTGCAAGATAGGAAGAACCTTGCGTAAGCAGCAGATTCCTCCCAGCTTCCGGAGTCCAGGGAAGCCCGTTTGGGATCTTCTGGCCCGAAGAGCCCGGATGCATTGGATTTTTGCTGCTTGGAGTAGGAGAAAACGGCGGTGGCCAGTCGGACGTTGCCGGCTTCATCATACAAGCCGGCTTGCACGGTGATCGAGGGATCGATGGCAGTCTCGTACCAGCTTCCTCCGGGAAAGGCAGATTCTGGCCATTTGGGAGGAGTGAGGCCAGCGAGATTCTCCCATTCTGCCAGCTCGACGCGAAGGTGCTTGGGGAGTTTCGGGGGCATCGGGAAACCCGACGCAGTGTCGCGCCAGCACTTGTTGCCCACGACTTCGACGGAGATCGTCTTGCTGAGCCTGTAGTAGTCGCCTCTGACGGTCCTGGTGGGTCGCTCCATAAGTTCGTGAGGAGGACGATGAAGCATTCCTCCCTGGCCAAGGGCTCCGTAGCCCAAGCTGAGAGGATAGACACTTTCCCCCGCGGTGCCGCCGAAATCGATCAGGACATAGGTGGGAGGGTCGTAGCGCACCATGATGTTGCCCATGTGGATGTCCGCGTGAACCAGTTGGCTAGAATGCACTGCGTTGAGGGCAGATCGGATGTCAGCGACGAGATTGACGACATGGTCCGTCGTCATGGAGGGGATATGAGCAGGGTACAGACGTGGCAGTAATAGCGTTGGGCCCTGCTGCCAGAAAGCCTCGATGATGGTGTTGATGGGCGGGAATCTCGATAATCTGCTAAACTCTCTTCTGGCCATGTACTCTTCCTGAGGCCTCGTGACTTTCTTGAGCACAAAGTTTGCAGCACTGGAATTGAAGACCGCGGTGGCGTATCCCTTTGCGATCTTCACGCCTAAGAGCTCTGGTGAGATGGCGGAAGTCACTTGGGGGTCAACCGGTCGTCGAAGTCCAGGCATATGGCTCCGACCAAGAGCCTCATGCACTCCATCAGAATATGGAGCTCGATCCATCACAGCGTGAGTGGGAGATATCGTCTGTGACGAATCCGTTCTGCACTGTGTGCTACCTGCCACTGGTAGCTTGAGCCCTGTGACCTAGTTGCAAAGCAGTGGAGTCAGGAGCAGGAAACTTAAACAAAAAACGCATGGCAATGAGTTTTGCTCGCTGGTAGCCGGCTCCGCCGACTGTGCCTAGTTCTCGGAAGAGCTTACGTAGCGTCCTGTTCTGGAGCCGCGTCAGTTCGTCGATGTTTAGGAGCTGGCGGTGTTGGAGGACGGGCCTTGCCAGAGGGCAAAGTGCATCGTTCAGCAGTCTGAGAGCTGGTAGAAGACGCCGAGCAAGGGTCTGTATAGAGTTGCGAGGCCTTGCGCTTGAGAATCTCGTCCAGCTGATGTACCAGATTCAGGAAATGCGGGACTTGGTCAGGGCCCGGTAGGTCCGCAAACCGTGTGAGATCCATAGTGCTAAGGGCTCGAGCCAGGCTGGCACGCTCAGGAAATCAAGTGGAACGAAGTGATCTGCTCACGACAGGCTCCCTGCGTTTTGACGCGCAGCTGGAACTTTGTTGAAAGAATCAGCAGCCTTGCTAGTCACGCTGTACGTGAGTGAGGAGTGCAAGACGGATCAGAACATCAGCTGTGCTGAGGAAGTTAGTGCACTGTGTGCTTCCACTAGGCCAAGCTCACGGACGGCCTCGAGCCTTGCGAGCCAGTCCTCCCGGCGCCTTGCGACCCAGGCGTTCAAAGCCATCATGGGAGTCAAAGAGGGAGGCAAGGAGGGAGAGGTAGGGCATGAGGTCAGAGTAGATGGCCACCCTGAAGTCAAGGATGACGTGCGTCTTGAGCTTATTCGGCTTGGCAGAGCAGTGCACTATTTCCTGTGCCAGCTTGGTCTTGTCGGTAGTGATATTGATCATGGAGTCCACCACCTTCAGGAGCTTGCCGTACTCCGTCTTGTCCACGTGTTCTGGAGGGTTGCCTTTGGTCAGTTCGTGGAGGAGAACTAGGGAGACCGCGTTCGAGCATGATCCCTCGGGGTGAGGTTCTCCTTGGCGCAGCTTCTTCAAGCCTCCCTGCCAGGATTTCACAGACGCAACTAATGCCTTCGAAAGCTGATGGTCTTGAGGTAGTTTGTAAACCAATGATAGCTGGTGCTGCAGCAGGCTCATTTGGTCGTCGTGCACAAGGAAGGCTTTGGTGAGCTCTTCCGGGCTCAGCGCCTGGATGGCACCAGATTGCGCCCGAGGCTGGGTGCCTTGCCCAAACCCTTGGATCGCACCAGGTCCTTTCTGCCTCGGGACTGATTTGCGGCGAGGCTGGTCCTGCTGCCTCGGCAGGGCAGCGGCCTTGGCCGCAGGCGAGAGTGACTCGAGTGGAGGCTCTTCAGAAAAATCCATTCCCGATGCGTCCTCATTGTCTGTGCCGTTTCTGGAGCGTTTGTGCTCCGGACTCTTGACGGCGACAGGGGAAGCGGTCATGCCGGCCATGTAGTCGGAGCGGAAGCTATACAAAAAGAGGGCGAGCTGATTGAGAGGAAAAAGTATTGCGGTATGTGCATATCCGCGTGCGCGCATGACGCACTTGGCCTTGACGTGAGGGGGCCTATGCCAACTTTCAATTGACTATAGGCTTCTCACGCACGGGCGCCCCGCAGTGCCCTTGAGGACGAAGCTGGGCCGGAATGCATCACCTAGCGATGCTGCTAGCGAATTCGTTGCAAGAAAAGCATGTAGACATTCCTGGAGATGGACAGGTTCAAGGCCGCTGAGGCCTTTTCCGGAAGCCTGTAGTCGTCGGAGATCCAAACCTGAGAGGCGGTATCCGCTGGGTCCTCTGGCCAAAAGGCGCGGTAGTGCCCAGAAGAAAGGGAGTCCCCAAAGTGGGCAACTCCTGCTATGACCTGATAGTGACGCTGAGTGCGAGCATCACTTGAGGTCCATACAGGCACCGTGGTGCGGCCTGACCAAAGACACGGCTGAGTGTTCTTGACTCCATCCTGCCAGCGGCAAATCACAATTGCTAGGAGTTCAGGTGACCAAACTAGCGCGCGGGAGAAGATCTGGGACTCCCACAGCCGTAAGCAAGTCGAGAGTGACAGAGGGCCAGGCGGGAGGGGAAGAAGGAGTGGGCTGACTCCCACATCTGAATCCTCAACCTCGCCATCTGTTCGACCCTGCCACTGGGTTTGTTGAAGGGAGCCGAAAGGCTTGGACTGCATATGCAGAAGCAGCTCTGAGACATCATGCTGTCTGCCGTCAAGTCGCCAGCCTGAGATGGCATGGCGAAATTCAAACAAGCCAAACAGGTTCAGTAATCTGGGGGCTCGCTCGTCGCCTAGATGGGATAGGACGGACTGGAAAGCACCTAGGTCATACCCAAAGCTCGAGATCTGATGCAGAGCCTGGAATAGGGCATTAGCGTAACACGAGTTGGACGTGTTAGTCAGAGCGCGTTTGTGCACTCCTTCGGGTCTAATTTCCGCTTGTCCTGAGGACTGCGGATCAGACGCCTGCTTGTCTGCCGGGGTGTGACGAGCTGTGCTCGACTGATTGGAGGCTGTGCCATTCGACCGTGGCTTAAAGAAGTGGGTCAGTGACCGTTCTTGGGGCTTGGAGGGGGGAGCAGTAACGGCTTCCTCTGCCTCCGGTTGCCCTCGCAGCCACTGTGTACTCACCTGATAAAGTACGGGGCATTGTTCCGGGTGCAGTCGACGATCATAGACCTTGTAGCCGCAGAATGAACACGGGTGTCCCTTGGCAAGGTGAGGCGAGAAACCCTGACATATAGAGACTGCGCGCTTGTGCAGCCTGGACCAGTCCTTAGGATGCGCCTGACGGAAGTGTGACTTGACTTTAGTGTGATCAAAAGTCCAGAAGTCACACGTGAGGCACCTATGGATCAGGACCCGGGCCTCCGGTGTCTTTGAGATCACCGCTATCCGATGTTGTGGGAGTTGGGCAATGTCCTGTCGCAGCTGGGACAGGGTCCTTACCTCAGGGTGACTTGAGTGTTTGTCAGTCACGTTCAGAGTTCGAAGCTTCTGGGGTTCCGGACATGCTCCTGACAACAAGTGGTCACGAAGACCTTTCCATTGATGAAATTTGCGCATGCAAGCGGCACATTGCGGCATCCCATCCACCGCGTGGAGTTGCCGATCGAAGCTTGATGGCACAAATCGGTCAATGCTGGCTGGATGCACTCTCGACTTGTGTAAGTGTAACCCGTTTGCTGTCTCGAAGGAGGCATCGCAGAGTGTGCATGCATGTAGGGCTACAGGGTGCTCAACTGTTTCTGGGAGCTGTGACATGAAATGCAGCTTGTCCCGGATGACTTGCAGGACAGCAGGATCGGTTGTGATATCTGGGCTTCTGGCTGCACGCCGCTCAAGTTTGCGGAGTCGCTTCCTGAGCTTGACCTGCATCGCTTGAACTGGGTCCTGAATGCTATAAAGCTGGAAGAGGTCCTTAGTGGTGATGCGGCTGGTGTGTGCTGGCAAGTTCAGCACTGATCGCACCTTGTAAGCATGCCAACTGCGTAGCTGCTTGGCCGACTCCTCGCTGAGTCCGACGTCTGAGAGGCCTGTAGTCAGTGTGCTCAGGACTGTGCTTTGCCAAACCTTAAGTCTCGACATGGTGCTCGCGTGCCGGCGATTGTAGACAAACTGGCGGACTTGATGCAGCTTTTGCTTGGCTTCCCCAATGCGGTAATGTAAGGACTGCAGCTCGAAGTGGTTGTAGGAGATCATAACCCCCAGGTACTTGCTACAGGAGACCCACTGGAAGGCGGGGAAAGATTTGTTGGGCCCTATGCGCCATCCGCGAACCTGCTCGCCCTTGGAGTTGGTGATCCAGCAGCCATGTTTGTTCATCACGTTTTGGGATTCTCTTCCCGCTAACTTCACTAAGATGACGCACTTGCTAATGTTGACGCGAAGGCGGTGTTTTCGGACCTCTTCAAGTAGCGCTGCGATGAGAGCATGAATGGCCCTGAGGTCCTTGTCAGAGCGGATAGTCCGATGAAGCGTGAGATCATCGGCATAGCCTGTCAGGAATTTCAAGACCTGCTCAGCACCGAATAGGTCTACCAGAGAGCGGAAAAGGTCACCTGTAAGGAACGAGAAGAGCGTGGGGGCAAGCTTACATCCTTGTTTAATGCCTGCTGTGGTTTCAACAGAGGTGGAATCTCCCTGCGCGTGAAGAACATAACGAGACCCGTCATGTAGAGCTTGAACAAGGTGGACTGTGTCCTGATCGGCCCCTTCTCTCTGAAGAAGGTCGATGATCTCTTGGCGAGAGACTGTGTCAAACGCTTGGCTGAGGTCAAGAGCAAAGGTGAGGCCGCCTACTAAGGCTGGGGCCTGTGTGCCTTGTTGCAAGGCATGTCTCGTGGGGTGAGCCTGTTCTAACAGGGATCGAGCCTCTCGCAAGTGATGCACAACGCGTTCTAGCGCGTCTGACAGCCCCCGACCTGGTAGATAAGCGAACTGTGGCATGTGCTTGAGGAACGAGAGTGTCAGTGGTTGGAGCGCTTCTCTGGCCGCTCCCGCCAGTCCCTTTGCGTCAGGTCTAAGAATGCCCAGGGGTCTCAGGTTTGCGGGTTTGTCAGAGGGCTTGCCCGGCTTGGGTATTAAACAGAGATCTGCGTCTACGAGGTCGGATTCTAGTCTGTCCTCGGCCTGCTTGGATGCTACGTGTTCGGAGAGGACCGGTGCAACGAGATCGCTACACAGCCTCCACACAGCCGCTGGTGCCGCTCCGTCAGGAACAGCTTTGTTCGGTTTGATGGAATGTATGTGAGCTGCAAGTTTGGGTGGCTCTAAAGCAGGGAAAGCTCCATGCATTGTCCGTAACGGAGGGTGGGCCGCAAAGACCTGATTGGCATAGTCCCTGAGGGCTGCTAGTTCCTGCGCTGGACCTAGGAGATGTCCTGTGTTGTCCTTTAGCTGAGCTCTGCGCGCGGGCTGCCAAGGCTGCAGCTTTTTGAGGGTCTGGAAGGAGATATGTTGATCACCTTCAGCTAGACACGCGTCCACCTCCGATATGAAACTCGCAATTCGATCTTTCTTTGCTTGTTTCACAGCCTGGCGATGCGCCACTTGTGCCAGCTCAGCTTCTGTTTCCGGCGGACATGGCGTGTTCTGATTAGGAGGCTGTGCCATTGCTTTAGGTAACTCGATCAGCTGTGCTGAGGGAGTGGTATTCGCAGCCCTGTCATGAGTGCGGGCCCGCCACATGCGACGGGTTTCCGATTCCAGCGGGATCGGTCTTCTTTTGGGAGTTTTTGGGAAAAAGCGTTCTGCACCTTCCAAAAGCAACGCATTCCATGCCTTGGGGTCCTGGCAGGTGTCGATTCTGGAAGCGATCCAGTTGTGCAGGGCCTTGGCCGTATCGTCCTCCTCCCTGACTGAGGCTTGTAGAGCTAGTGAATCATACCGGCGCGTGCTGGGTTTGTGGGACGGGAGCAGCCAGTGGTGTTGGAGGGGTACGTCCGCCTTGAGTGGGTAATGCCCTCCTTTCTTCCAGCTGCCCAACGGACAGTCCACCCAAGGGGCTGACCGTTTGGCTTTGCCTCCCGCCGTAGATTCTTTGGTTAGAATGAAGTCAATTTGCGACTCCACGCCTCCTTGTGAGAAGGTAGCTATATGGTCACATTGCCAGGTGTTAAGGGCAACCAAACGCAGCCTGAGCAGCAGATTGAACAAGTTGGATTCGTCAGGGCGGTCCTCAGTGGGTGGCTTCACGTGCGTTCCCACCAATGGAGGGCTCGGACGCAGGGAGGTGTTAAAATCGCCTGCTACAATAAGGGAGTCCCTCTTAGGCACCTGCTTGATCACCTTGGACATGACAGATAGTACCTTAGCACGGTCGTCCTTATTGGACTGGATGGTCTTGGCAGAAGACCAAGCGTGTTGGTACACCGCGACAACAACCAGCCGAGTACCTGCAATGTCCGCACGAGCTTCTAAGACTCTACCCGGGCTCCACTCCTTCCAGCGTAAGCTTTTGGGGACGAACTTGGGAGAGAATAGGATCATGACTCCATCAGCGCGAGTCGTGGATGGAGCTCGCGGTTCTTGCCGAGTGTTTCGCTTCGCTGCTTGTTTAGGCCGGGTGTTGGGTTTGGTAGACTCCGAGGCTGAGGAGATACAGTACCACCCAGAAACGCTGAATTCACTGGTCTCAGTCCAGTGCGTTTCCTGCAATATGAGGATGTCGCAGTGATGAGAGGCTTCAGCTGCTAGCCATGTTTTGAGTTCGCCCCATTGCTGTTGGCCTAGGTGGCCCGCGTTCCACGAAAGAACTCGAATGGATCTTTCCAACCTTCCTGCCCTGCGAGAGGCTGTGCCATATGCAGGGGAGTCAGCAGTCTGTGACTGAAGCTCTCTTCGAGTGGGTGGGGGGCGCACCCCCAGACGATCAACCAGGGTAGGTGTCAGAACCTGCCCTCGGTATGGTACGGGCCCGTCACTACGGACTGTCCTTCTACATGCTGTCTTGAACGAATTCTTACGAAGAGATGCAAAGTTTTGTGAGTGCACTGGCAATTGCGCCATCCGCTACTTTCGTCAAGAGACAGAAGCCTAATGACTCCCTCCACCGCGCGGAGGTGGAAACCCTACCGCCTACCCAGTGTTGCAATGTTTTAAACAGAGTCTGGGCCCAGGAATTGGGACCTGGCGGCTCAAAGCAGCTCCTGTGAGAAAAGGGAGAGGACCATGGCGTAGAAGGAGGCACAAACCTTTACTGTTCAGAAAAGGGCCCGGTTGGGACCTCTAGCACAGCAGTTGCGCCCCAAGCCTGTTCGAAACCTCTCATTCAGCGCGGCCGCTTGAGCACTTGTGGCGGCTGCTGCTCCTACTACTACTACTACTACTACTACTACTACTACTACTACTACCGCTGCTACTACTACTACTACTACTGCGGCTGCGGCTAGTACTGCAACTACCACTACTACTATTACTATTACTATTACTATTACTATTACTATTACTATACTACTACTACTACTACTACTACTACTACTACTACTACTACTACTACTACTACTACTACTACTACTACTACTACTTCTGTTACTACTACTACCACGACCACTACCGCTACCACTACTATTGCTACTGCTGCTGCTGCTGCTACTACTACTACTACTACTACTACTACTACTACTACTACTAATACTACCACGACCACTACCGCTACCACTACTACTGCTACTGCTGCTACTACTACTACTACTACGACCACCACTAGTACTATTCTATTCGTCTATTACTGCACTATTCTACTACCTACTCTACTCTGCTACTACGACTACGACGACGACGACGACCACTACTACTACCACGACTACCACGACTACCACTACGACGACGACTATTACTACTACTACTACTACGACTACTACTACTACGACTACTACTACTGCTACTGCAACTGCTGCTTTACTACTACTACTACTACTACTACTACTACTACTACTACTACTACTACTACTACTACTACTACTACTACTACGACTACGACTACGACTAGTACGACTGCTTCTACAACAACAACTACTACTACTGCTGCTGCTGCTACTACTACTAATAAAAATAATACTACCCATACTTCTACGTATGCTATTACTTCTACTATACGAGATGCACTCCAACTGTACTACTGAGAGCATATGTATTCGATTACTATCGCGACGACGACTACGACGGGTACGACTACCACTGCGACGACTACAACTAATGCTACGACATCAACTACGACTTCTGCTGGTATTATTGCCTGTACTACCACCTGTACTAGCTTCTGCTCCTGTTCCCGCTCGTGCTCCTTCTCCTCCTCCTTCTTCTTTCCTCCGACCCACGTGTACTTAGAAAGGTCACGCGAGCACAGCCCATACCCGAGTGCATATTTCTCAGAGCATGATAACTCACATCACATCTATCCTCTCTCGGCGTCTTGGGCCTTGGGACGCTTCGCCTCCACTGTAAAGATGCTCCGTGGTCTTCCGTGCGATTGCAGAGCTCTCAACCTGCAGGGCGTTTAGGGTTGTTAGGTTTCTGAGTTCAGGCTTCATTCATAACTTAATGGGTCTACACTGTATGGCTTACAAGGTTTCAAACGTTTTTTAATGAAAGAGTTATATTCGATTTTTTTTATTACGATGGTTTTGCGAAATTCTATGCGGGGTGTATTGCCAAAACAAGTGTGTTACATGCGTTGGCTGTAAAGAGCAGTGGATGGGGTGGGTGTACGGCGCATGCGGCAAGACGTTTCCCGGGACCCGGCTCCCCGCCGTGGCATGATGCCTTTTGGCCGTGCTCTTGCATCCTTCCCGTACTTGGCTGCATATCTTGGCCGTGGTCTCCTGGTGAGTTTCTGCAGTCTCCTGGTGCTCTCCTCGTTGTTTCCTGGTGGTCTCCCCCTAAACCCTAAACCCTAAACCTAATCCCTCAACCCTAATCCCTAAACCCTAAACGCTCGGTCTCGGGGTAGTGTCCTGGTTGGGCTCTCAGGTACACGTCCCTTGAGCGCTCGTCAGGGCTGACTCGCCAATTGGGGTCATGTTATAAGTGGTTAGTATTTACTATATGTTATAAGTGGTTAGTATTTACTATATGAGTGTGTGTGTGTGTATATATATATATGTATATAGTAGGTAGTAGGCACCTAGTATATAGGTAGTGCTAGGTAGATAGGTAATAAGTTAATGGTCATAGTTGCAGGGTTTTGGGCTCAGGGGTTTGGGGTTTCTGCCTTGGGCTTGAAGGAGTTTCGGGGTTTGGAGAAAAGGGTTTAGTTTAGAGGGGTCCTAGCGTGTTGCGGATTCCAAGAGCTTGAATCCCAAAAGCATTAGGTAGCACCCAGAGGCAGCAACAATCAGCATACTTTCGCTGTATCTATTGTGGATGCCCGAACCCTGACTTCCTCGCCCCTAAACCCTTTTGTGAAAAGGGTTCAAGGTTTTTCGTGAGGGTATAAGCTTGTCTCTCAACTTGTCTAGGAGACAACCGCGATGCTAGATCCAAGCCGAAGGCCACCTGAGGGTTTGAATGATAAAAACATCATCTCGGGGCAGCCTTTATAACCGTACTGCTAACGACCCGAAACCCGATTGATAGTTCAGGTCTCTGATGTAGCTGCAGTAAAATGCCGCAAGACTACGAAGCACAGCAAGAGTGGTGATAACCACCATAACAATAATGCTGTCGTTGTTGCCCTCGCTTGAACTTGTCAAGGGGAAGTTTGATAGTAGCGATGATAGCAATAGGAAAGAGTAAATAGGAAATGGCCCTGCTGTTTGAATTGTCGCAATAACCATGATCAACGTATTACTTATACCTTTTGCCGGGTTTCGTTATTATAGTCATAGTATAATGGGCCCCAAAACCATCTTCTAATTATTAATTGCAAGCAGCGGTTGAAAGCTTCCTCGCAATGGTGCGTCGGAATAGAGCGACCCAAGCTGCCACGAGGCGTTCGAGTCTGCGAGACCCGATCCAATCACTACTCCAGGGATCCGGGGGGCTCAAGCCTGTTGCAATCGGTGTCGTTAGTGCGCTGATTGAGATCATGATACTTACAATTTCGCGTCGCCTTCTTTCCGAGCCCCCTGATCCACTGCCAAATTTTTGGAAGTTGGGTGAACGAGTATTCCGCGTTTCTGCGAATCGGAGCAGTTCGGGGCCCCATGTAGCCTTGGAGCTGAACCTGAATCCCATGTAAGACTTCGGGTGAGTGACGGGGAGGTGTTGCTTGGGAGGGGACGGAACTAGCGAGGATTGCCAGCCGCCTCACTGCTGCTGCTTTCCACTCCGGCTTGCTCTGACCATCTTCCAGGCATTGTCAGCCCAGGCTCCCACAAAGACTGTGCAGGGGACTGGCAAATTTGTCAGGTTTTGCGTCCATAATCATGCTTCTACCAATATCCGTATTCTTGCATGTATGTCGGTATGATTGTGGCTGCTTTGGACAGCTTCTTAAGGTAGAGGGCATGAATCGCGCGGCCGACCGTCTTGATGCAAAGCTCCCTGCACAGCCCCACCGGGCGCCATGCGAAGGCGATGCCAGCATGGCGCTTCCAATATTTCTCGCGCTTGCCACTGCGCAGAATGCCCCTTCCACGAAAGCTGGGGTCGAGGGCAGGTACTTGGGTGTTGGGTGAATAATGGACTATAAGCATGGCCAACTCAACTGCGGCAACAGCAATCATGGGAGTTGTCATTCACGCAACACATCCATACAAGTACTCGTAGTAGTTGTCGCACTGGTAATTGTAGCATTTGCAGGCCTTGTGGCGGCCGTTACAGTCGTATCTTTGTTGTCGTGGTAGGTCGTCGTCGAATAGCTGTAGGAGTCGTTGAAGTGGTAGCAGTAGCAGCAGAAGTAGCAGTCGCAGCAGTTGCAATTGCAGAAGAAGTAGCTGTAGTGGCAATTGCAGCAGTATACTTCTGGTCATTTTCTAGTTACAGTAAACCCCATATAGTTGGATGCCGGATTGGGGCCAAATGCTGCTGGGATTCCCCGTACATTGCTCTTAAAGATTGAGGCCATTAGGTTCCCAACTTTTGGGGCTTCTACTGTAGATTGACAGTACTTGGAGGAGCAGGGGACATAGAAAGTCGGTCATAAGTATGGCTATGACTGGGGTAAGTCCATCTCGGGTACTTAGACTCCCCTACTTATAACTTACTTACTAAGTCCCTAAACCCTTAAACCTTAAACCCTCTTAAAAAGAGCACTCAAAAAAACTGTAAACCCTAAACCGGCCGAGTTTAGGGTTAGGGAGGCCGGACCTCTAAGTAGGGCCAAATAAGGCTCAAAGGCTTCAGGTCGGCCCATCGGCTTTCGGGAGAGACGCTGGCAGGGTGATTCTGATATTCTTTACCATGAAGAATGAAGACGCAGTGGACATCCTCAAATCCTACAGCCCTGTTCAGATACTATGCATCCTTTCAGTCGACAATGATGAGGCTACTATAAATGAGGGGGTTTAGGGTTTCGGTAATTCAAAAAGTACCTTGGAGTCAATCCTCATTTGGAGGAGGGTAGAGGCAGCATGGAAGGACAGGCGTATCATAAGCTTCATAGGCCCTTAGGCCCTGATCTTCCAAAGTACCTTTAAAACATATATATATATATACATGTATAGATATATATATATATAGAGAGAGAGTATACATATGCAGGTATATGTATGTATGTACACACATATATATATATATATGGTCACGCCCCCCCCATGATCCATACCATGGTTTTGTCTACCTCCTGCTGCTCATGCTTCGATTTCTACATGACTTCACCTACATGCAAAATCATCGGTATTTGCGGTGTTTTCTGCACCTAGCATCTACGTAGCTCTACATGTTGCAATTTGTTCTCACATGTTATATCCCCACGAAACCCGAAACGGATTCTGATTTCACTTTCGGGCTCCGCTCTTCCATCCAAAACCTGGCACTCCATGTTTCAGGAGGCATCACCGGTTGTTGTGCGGAAGCTTCAACATGTTGCCTGTCACTGTCGCCATGTTTTGGTGCCTATGCCAATACTCAAACTGGCAGCTTCGAATCTTCCTGGTCATTGCCTGGTTGCCTGGAAAGCGTGACACATACTTCAAGTGTGTTCATAATATTATAGTACTAACGCTAATACTACTACTACTAATACTTATCACAGTATTTATACTAACATCAAAATTTGCAATAGTATTGATACTCCTACGAGTCCGAATACATAAACTCCTGTGGTGTTACATAAATATACATACCACTATCTTAAGATACAGATATATACATTAGTGCATTCATGTACTAATGTTTTGGCATAAACATATACCCATATACCAATTCTTAATACTATTAGTGCTAGTGTTTGCTGTGATAGTATATATGTCAGTATTAGTAAATATGAATTAGTGTCAGTGCTCATGCTCGTGTTAGAGGTAGCGCTAGTGCCAGTGTCAATGTCAGTAATACAGCACCACTGCTAGTATCAGTGTCAGTCTAAATGTTGGGTTTAATCGCAGCTTATATTCGCAGAAGTGCTAGTATTAGTATCAATACTAGAACTAATTAGTTTTGATATGTTAGTATATTGATAGTTTCGTATAGTAGCAGACTAGTATATCAATATACTATTAATGCATTCGAACAGTAACATAATTATTTGTATACTTGTATACTTGTATATTTGATATGTTAGTACAACTGGTGCACGAGTACACTAGTATATTGGTGTATTAGTTTAGTAGTATATGTGCTATATTCATGTATTGTCTAGTCATATTTACAAGTATATCAGTATGTTGGCATATTAGTCTACTGATTTGTCATGTCGGTATACTTGCATGTTGCAGTAGTCGTATATTAGTATACTCGCATATTAGTAATATCGATACTTCCACAAAACTATCACGTAACTCATGTGCCGCGCGTCTGGTGCATGCGTCCTCAGTACATGGCATGTCAAAGTATATGTTGTATATCTACTGCAAATGTTTTACTTTACAGATTGTCGTCGGGTGTGGTGTGCTTTGATACAATATCTCAAGGAATTGGTGGCATCGAGAGCATCTTGCAAGGATATGTCACCCCCGTCGCGGATCATGCTGGAAAAGAGGAAAAGAGGGACACAAACGATGACTTTCACTCGGGAGAGAACTGCAACGGATATGTCGTGGAACATACCGCACCTTGACATGGCATTAAAACAAAGCATATGCCATGTGTATACACGTGACAAACAAAGACATAATAGGAACACAGCATCCAAGGTTAGCAAATGCCGCCTGGCTCGAAAATCACCAAAATTTGTAAAGCCTGAAATGCGAAAACATCGGCAGGGATCAAAAATCCCCAAAATTCCCAAAATCGTGGCATCTATGGGGCCATGGGTGTTTAGTTTTGCAAAACTTTGGGGATTTTCGAGCCTGGCAATGTTTTAGCATCCGACGTTGACGAAATGCCGCCAGGCTCGAAAATCCCCAAAATTTGTAAAGCCTGAAATGCGAAAACACTGGCAGGGATCAAAAATCACCAAAATTCCCAAAATCCTGGCAACTATGCGGAGTGCGGGGCCATAGTCTCTCACGTTTTGGGGATTTTGGTGATTTTTGATCCCTGCCAGTGTTTTCGCACTTCAGGCTTCAGGAATTTTGGTGATTTTCGAGCCTGGCAGTGTTTTAGCATCCGACGTTGACGAAATGCCGCCAGGCTCGAAAATCCCCAAAATTTGTAAAGCCTGAAATGCGAAAACACTGGCAGGGATCAAAAATCACCAAAATTCCCAAAATCCTGGCAACTATGCGGAGTGCGGTGCCATAGTCTCTCACATTTTGGGGATTTTTGATCCCTGCCAGTGTTTTCGCACTTGAGGCTTCAGGAATTTTGGGGATTTTCGAGCCTGGCAGTGTTTCAGCATCCGAAGCTGCCCACCTCCCATGATCCACTGCTTACCAAAAGCAAGCATAGTATGGATCATGGGGGGGGGGGGGGGGGGGCGTAAGCATATATATATATATATATACATATATATATATATATATATATGTATATGGCACCCCCTCTCCGTACCCCAACTTGTCTGTAAGGTCGCTCGGCTGCACGATGCTGGCTTTTGGAGATGCACTTAATGTCAGCGACGTCAGAAATTTCAAAGAAGAGCCCCGGCCACTCGCAGGGCTTTCTCCAAGGTCAAGGACCTGGGCACTCCCTCACCCAAGAAGAAGGCCAGAGCGGCCAAAGTCAAGGAAGAGCTTTCGGAGGAGTTCCAATTTGATGCTGTGGTTTTGGCTGCGCCGGTAAAGCCTCATTCTATTGATTCTCTTGAGGACGTCGTCGACGGTCACGAAAAGGTGCCTGACCCCATGGATGATCTTGCTGTGAATCTTGCAAGAGCTTTCCAACTTCATTGGAGAAGAGGATGCAAAGGATCATGGTGGGTGAACGGCCGACCCGGCATACACATGACATGTATAAAAACCCTGCTCCCAGCGAGACTGGTTATATCATGTATTGTAGCACAATGCTTAATCGGTTTAGTTGCTACATGCGCTAGTCTGATTTTTCTCACTACAGAGAATATTTTCGAAAAGGGCTTGCGGCATAACCAGGCGCGACATGCAAGTCTGATGTAAAAAAGGCAGCATTGAAGATGGTGTCGTTTTATGCAGGGAGCAAGTGCGCACATTCCCAGAAAGAAAGTGTTTTGGACATAGCTTTCTAGCGTACAGATCCGACTGACTGGTGAATGGTCATCTGGTAAAACAGGATTGTGCAAGCATTCACCGATAGCACAAAGGTTAGTCCATCCAGACGCTCATGGTGCTGGGCTTGTGCGGCCACTTGCGTTGCCAAGTTTGTCTACGGGAGGCCGGGAGGCAGTTTGACCAAGGCTTGGTCCTTCTTGCTTCACGATTTCATCACCATGGCCAAAAGATGTCTCCCACCGCATGTCCCGAAGAGGGGCAGCGACCAAGAAATCTACTGCTTGGAAAGCCATCCCCTACATCCGAGGGAAAGGAGGGCCATGACCTCGTGGACAACACACAGATCAAATTACGTGGATGCGTTCAATCACGGAGCTGCTTATGGCAAACGACAAGGCTATCATCAAGATCCTCATTACTGATAAAATCCTTTGTGATTGGACTGGCGCTACCTGCCCCGGTTGCTCCTCTCGAAGTTCATGCAATTCCGATGCAACACTTGGAAACACAAGTGCGCCTCAAAGTGCAGAGTTTGGTTGAATCCGCATCACCTTCATCCCCTTTTCACAGCAGGCAGTGGTTCGACATCGACGTCGCTGCACGCACAAACGTCTGTACTCTTACTGCTCCTCCTCCGCGTCCCGCTGTCCACGATCCATCTAGATCTGCTCACTCACGTGAACCGCAAGGCTGTTGAGGACATGTACTACAGGATGTGAGTTGCGCAGAAACTATGTGGAGAAGGAGGAGAAGAACATCACATTCAGGCACTGGGCAGTCTTGGAAAGACATTGAGGCGGATGAAGCCACCTTCGACAAGCGTGCCATCAGCACGTCGGTCGAAATTCGAGCACCTCATCAAAGACTAGAAGTTTACTTGGATGTGGGAGCAATGGGCGGGTGTTGTCGTCCCGAAACACGTGTCTTGCATAAGCTGAACCCGAAGGTGACAGTCAAGAGCCCCCGGACCGGGTGCAAGATTGATTAGCAGACTCTCGCGAACAAGCCGGTAGGTGATTTACACACAGACTCAGCAAAATCCTACAAGGCGTACATCGATGGGGTCATCCACCACCGGGTGGTTCATTGCAAACTTTCGAGTGACAATGAATGGCGCGTTGCAAGTGGGTTAGTCCCAAAAACGTAGGAGTCGTTGAGCACAAAATTCCTGGCACACAGAGGATTTCGAAATGCAAGTCAAGAACTCAGGTGATCGATAGAGCTTGGCGGTTTTCGAACAAACCGGAACTGCAAGGCCGGTTTCAAGTTGCTGCATGCAAAGTTGCGTTCAGCGCAATATGAATCTTAGCGTGGCAAACCTGAGACTCTCGCGTTTTTTTCGTTTGGACCCCAAACAAACAGTCAAACGAGCGCCGGGAACTGGAGCTATCAGGAAGCCAGAGTGGAAAACGCTCGGCAACAAACTCCTGCACAATCGTCGCGTTGTTCTCCATACTGACTCGGCAAACTCTCACAAGTTGAAGATCGAACGGGTCTTTCACGATCGCGTGGTCCATGACAAGAAGAGGGTGAAGGTGGATGGCAAGTTTCGTTGGTTGATGCCGCACTACGTCAAACTCAACACGAACCGCACCATCACCGTGAAGTCTGGCACGCAGATCATTGATCGCGCATGGCGGTTTCTGAAAGACAGAATTATCGCTAACCAGAACTGTCGTGCGGAAGCAAGGCTCTGAGAGCCAAGCCTCGATCTGCACAGTACGAATACTGGCACAAAGACGATGATTTGTGGCTGCACTGCGGTATGCTATGCAGCCGGAGTATCAAGAAGCTCGTTAGGGCCTAAATCGGCCTAAACCTTCCCGTGAGGAATTCTTTCAAAAGCACCCATACTTGTGGTTTTCATGTCACACGAGTATCCTTGCACCGGGCGGCTCAGTCCTATGTAGCCAGCTTCATCAGCTACCATTCGACTTGTTGGAAAATATATCCCATCTATGTGTGTTTGTTTAGGCACTGCAGGGCTGATAGTGCAATTGTTTCGCATACATTGCTGCGTCGTAAGCATACAACAGTTCGATTCATGAGCCTGCGTATCAAAAAAGAGCGACAACCGCGAACCGGGTATGCTCACATGATTGCCTTGCGAGCTTCGCGTCGCACCACCGCAGGCCCATGCATATCCTATTCCTAGATGACTTCGAGCGTCGCCTACACGAAATCAGCAAACTGAAGAAGTATGTTCCAACACACTGCTTCTTCTGCAGTATACTGGATCAACTAGTTAAACCAGCCACCCGGCTGCCGCGTGCAACATGTCGGCTTCCTTTGTCGGCAGAGTTCCAGCGGACATTGCTGCCTTGATCTTTGATTACGCAGTTGACCGGCAAGTCGACCTGCAGGGCCCCCTGCGCCAGCGGCGCCCACCGAATGGCCTTGCCGTAGTGGCACACTTCCACATGGATGCACTACTCAGTTTATCATACTTTGTTGTTCTTCCCTGCTGGAATATTGGTATATGTTATCAAACCACATCCGCACTAGTGTGCTGTGCTATGCGGCGATTCAGTTGAGGATCCATTGTTTGCCGAGTTCGTGACATGTTCTGCAAGATCACGCCGAATCTGGGGAGGGCATTTAAGAATTATTTGCTTTAACTTTCTCTATTGCTATGAGCCTACAGTCTCATCCTCTGTTCGGAGTCATTCGGGCTCAGTAAGGAATAATGATGAGGCGCCTCTGACAGCAAAAGATATGTTCAACTTCGACTTCGACTAGGTCCTCGAAGAGACAGCATATTCAAT
>CAJNDT010001302.1:950988-983691 GCA_905221615.1 Symbiodinium sp. CCMP2592
CGACACGCCTGATTGGATTGAGATCATTCGAACAAGAGGCTTCGTCTTTCTCCGATTTTTTTGGATCCTGGCACCTCGACAAGAAGGTTTTTCCCAAAGGGCCAAGCCCTCTCTTCGCTGTTCGAAAGGGGTTTCGACCGTTCGAGTTTTCAGGATGCGCTTGCGAGAAACCCCTTCCTTTTGTCTCAGCAACCAGCTATGGGCTCCATAGTTGTTCCTTTTTGGGGTTCATATTTAGAGTCCTATGAGGTAATCCCAAAAAGAGCCCGCAGGGCTAAACCTGGGATCATGCAATGTCTCACAGGACCGTAAGACCACATTCTAATCACAAGCTTTCTACTCTAGACAAACAAGGTCCGAAGTCTGGTCTAATGCCAGCTACCGAGGCAGTTGAGCTTCATCTAGCAAGTTGCCCCGTGAATGTCTTACAGCCCATGCAGAGTCGTTGCTCAACATGGCGCCTGAAAGCCCACACTGGGTGTTTAGGCCATATCCAAAGGCCCTAAAGTAGTTCCTTGTTGGGGTTCATATATAGAATCCTATAAGGTAACCCCAAAAAGGAACTACTTTGGGGTCTATGGGTACCCTAAACCCCTAAACACATTCAGCAGCTAAGTTTGGTGCCCTCGCCATCGCTGCGGGCACTCGGCGGACGTCCACTCAACGAAGCGCGTTGAAGAAGGCCGGAGCTGTGATTCAAGCCTCAAGAAATCCAAGTGTCCTCCTATATATATATATATATATATATATATATATATATATATAAACGCTTACAAAGTGGGACTAGTTGCAGAGGTTAGAGGTTTCAGGTAGCATGTCATAGGCCAAAAGAACCCGTAGTCCCTATGAAGCTTTCGCTTCCCGGGAAGAGTTTTTGCTTTAGTCTTCAACCGAACTTTTGCACTCCGTCAGGCCTGTGGCCTGAAACCTAGGGTGCCCCTGTGGATGCAGGTTGAGGTGAAATTCGGTCCTTTCCAGGCCAGTGTAGTATAATGGGCCCAAGAAACCCTATTGATATCATTAAGGCCCCTATATTACAGTTTCTAGGGTTTTGAAAGAACGGGTGTCTCACAATGTTGCGAGGGGCAGAGGGGCGGACCTGATTTAGGGTCCTCGAGTGCAGCTTCCGGGCAGCAGGGATGTGTCGCACGCAGCAAAGGGGGTGATCCCCTACGACCTGGTGTCACGAACCCATTTGTGTTTGAGACTTGCAACAGATGCGGGAAGACCTGCATCCACCATGCCTAAACCCTGAATGCGCAGTTCATAAACCTTGCAAGTGAACCCTGGGCAGCCGTCATATACGACGAACAAGAGGAAACAGACTTCACCTCTCGGGATCAGCCCTGACAACTTGAAGCAGTGAAGCTCTTTGCCATGATGATGGACAATATACGGCAAGACTAATCGCCACCACAACGCGTAATCGCTAGTACGGCTGTTATAGCAGCCTCGCCGAACCCCGTGTTGTACAACCCGCTTACCTCAAACCTCAACTCCAGAATTCCAAAACTATGAGCCCGGGCTGCTCGAATCCTTGTCAGGTAAGGCTTACAAGTGACTTCGGCCGCGCCATCGTCGCAATTAATCCCAACGAATCGGCGCTATAGTGCTCTGTATCAGAATTCAGAATTCGACTTGGCGGACTGGGCCCAGAAGTTGCAGCGATTGAGGGTTGTGAGGGTTTTGAACATGTGAGTTTAAGGTCGTGAACGTAGTGATGGGTTCGGACTTGTCACTTCACGCTTTTAGCATGGAGTTTCGATGCCGACTGAATGATGCACACGGCCGCACTTGCAGCGAATGCTTAGGTATCGCAACACGCAGAACCTCAGATCTCAACACCCAGAATTTACTGAAAGAATTTGCCGACTGAGCTTGAAGGTTTAGGGCGTCAGTTCGGGGCCTTTGCCGCAGCGACGTGATAAGGATTATATACGGGTGTGCGAGGTTCAGCGGCGGACACGCAGGATTCAGGGTTAAGGTGTTGCGGCTAAGTTCAGGTTCTGCCTTTGCTGTTTGGGTTTGTGTGGCTCAGGGGAGAGACAGCGAAAGACGGAGTAAGAAGGAGAGGCGGGGCTGCAAAACAAAAACAAACTCTGGGTGTAGCGGTTTGACAATCCCCCAGAGATCTTCCGAAGTCCTAAACTTGAAAGTGCCAGAAGCTGAACTGGCATGGCTGTCGACAGCTACCATGAGAACCAAGATTGCTGCAATATGTACTGGACGGAAAACGCTGAACCTCTTGGCCTTCGGCATGTCCAACAAATGAAACCTGTCTTTCTGGAGCGGCGGCATTTCATATGAACCCGAAAACCCAACTCCCAAAATACCCTTATAACTCTCTGCAGCATACCCTCGGGCGCCGTGTACTCTGCCGGCAAAGCGTACAGATCCCAATCCCTCAGTCGCATCAGAACGACAAACCTCAACATTACTGTAGAGGCTTGAATAATTAGAATAGGGTTTTGGGGCTCACTGTACAATATTTGTAGTAAGGGACGCCCAAAATAGTATTGGTAATTATAACGGCCCCTAAATTACGCAACAAACCCTGAATCCTAGTGCCCTGCAGAAGGTGCTGGCTGTGCTTGCAGTGGCGCCCCCAAGACCTCGTTGCAACTTACAAGCTTTGGTTTAAGAGTTCAGCAGTTCCGATTTGGGATGGTACTACCCTGGTCCAAAACAAACTCTTTTCATAAAAAGTGTTTTCATTATAAAATTTCAGTGGTTTAGAAGTTGAATGCTTCGACAGCTCTTGGGTTTGATGTTCCGTATCAAATTCTGAGTGGTGCGTCAGTCGCTGACGTTGAGGAATCACTGACAAAAACGTTCATAAGAGTAGCGAACATGCTTTGTAAAAAGCATCGAAACACCACGCAAAGACGCAGTAGTCAATACTGTAAGCCATAGTTGATTTAAAACATGTCGAAAATTCAAGCATTCCCCACCTCGGCAGTTCTTGCGCAAGAGGAGTTCCAATTTCGCAGGCATCCAGGTGTGGTTTAGGCTTATCTGTCTATCCATGTGTCCATCTGTCTGAATATCTATCTATCTGTTTGTCTATCTGTCTATCTATCTCTGTGTATGTAGGTATATAATATGTATATCATATGAGTCCCGGATGAATTGAAAGGGACCGGGCTGCTTCAAAGTAAACTTGAGAGACGACGAGGAGAACCAATCCGCAACGCTAAGCCCTAAAGCCCTGAGTGTGCGCCGCTACGGTACAGACATCGTGTTAAATAGCACCCTAAACCCCTGAACCGGAAACCCTAAGCCCGAAAACCGAGCTCAGCGAGAGTGCACTTTCCGAGAGATTGTCGCTCAACAATCAGCTGGCAGAGTGCACTTCCAGACACTTCTCCAATCGACCCTTCAACTAGGACAGCTTCTAATACCTCGAACCTATAAAAACCTGTAAAACCTGTGCCTTGAGGGTTGTATTGGTATTTTGATTTCCTTATAAGTCCTCGAGAAGGTAGGGTTTTAAGGTCCAGCTACTACCCTTGACTACTAGTTATACAAACGCTACTGGTAGCATCATTGATTACGTTTACATGATTGCTACTGCTGCTATTGCATAAGTAGCGCTATCACTTTTTCGACCTCCCCAGATCTGACCCCAGATCACCGGCAACGTAAGCAACTATGGCCTTTTTTTGATGTGTAGCTACATATTACGAGAGATCATGGAAAGAAGGCTAGTGATAAGAAGCGCATTCATTGCCCAATACAGCCTGAAGCCTAGAACTTGGGATGCAAATCATCGTCTCAAGATCTCTTCCCTTCAGGGAGGAAAAGGGCCCTCAAAAAAAAAGTCCTTGAGACGATGTTTAGCATCCAAGCAACTTCCATGGGTCAGGTCTTGAAGATTTGGACTTCCGCGTTCGTGCTGTGCCGGGTGAGGCTCGAAGCTGGGTCACTCCGTTACAGTAAGAGTCTAGAATAGGGCCAGTATTAAGGTCCCAACATATCTATATTATGAATATGGTTCATGAGTGGGTTTAGTTTCGAATTTGGTTTGAGGGTCTTGTAACCTTTGTTTCGCTGTTGTTCACGGTCCTTCTTTGCCTTGTCACAGCATTAAGAGTGCATGAGGGTTCATCAACTCGATGGGTAGTTTGTGAGGGTCCCCAGGTGAGAAGGATGTCGGTTTGGATTAGTCGTTAGTTGTGCGCACCAGTTTGGCCTTCTCCCTGTCTTTCCGTGTCCCTCTCCATCTCCCTGTCCCTCTCCATATCTTTCTCTCTCCCTCTCTCTCGCTCGCTCTCTCTCTCTCTCTCTCTCTCTCTCTCTCTCTCTCTCTCTCTCTCTCTCTCTCTCTCTCTCTCTCTCTCTCTCTCTCGCTCTCTCTGTCTTTGTTTATGTCGCACATGCACCGGGGAGGGGGGAGAGAGAGAGAGAGGAGAGAGAGTCCCTGTTGTTTCGTGATTCAGTATTTAGCATCCTATCTTTCTCAGGTTTCAATCGGGACAGTTGCACTGCCGGCTGATCTTGCAGATCCCGAAACGGTTACACCTCACTGAAGTAGGTGCCCTAGATTGGAACCCTAAAACCCTAACCCCCTATACCTCTAAACCCTAAACCGTGGAACTGTGCAGGTGACCTTTATCGATCCCATCGATCCCCGACGGGGAGGCGCATGTCAAGGGCTTAGATGATTACCGATCCCATCGATCCCCGACGGGGAGGCGCATGTCAAGGGCTTAGATGATTACCAAGACTATTTCTGGTGGGTTCCCTGAAAGGGTACCTTAAAGGGCTCTACAAGGGTCTACAGTAGGGTTCTATAATATCACCAATACTATTTTGGTGGGGGTTCCTGATTATAACTATAGCATAATGCGCCCCAAAACCCTCTTAAAATAATTCAGGCTCCTATATTGGCTGAGTTCAGGGGTGTGTCGGTTTGACGGAGTCGGGTTTGATGGCGGTGGGGTTCAGAATGCGCGGTGCAAGGCAAATGAGTCGGGAATTTGGGGTTCAGGGTCTCGGGTTCAGTTTGGGTTAAGGTACACTAAACCCTAAACCCTAAACCGCACTGTAGGGTGTAGGGTTTATGGCTTACAAAGCGCGCCTTGCTCGAACTCCCCAGCCTCTGTTGTGTACACTCAAAGGATACCGTTAAAGATGCACACAGAGGGACCCAAAGGCATTGCTAAAGCCTAAACCCTAAGCCCCTAAACCCTTCAAACCCAAAACCTCAAAGCGGGATCCCGTTTGTGAAGAGCCCTTTCAATCGGAAGCCCACTTGGCCAAAGAGGTACTGCGAAAGGAGCTTTGAGCGTTTAGTATGTGGGGGCCTCAATAGTTACCAATAAATACTGTTTTGGGGTGCCTTACCATAATTATACTATGTAAATACTACTAATCAGTAAAGCCCCCATAATAATGGTAAGTTACGGTTAGGGAAGACTACGGCTGATGACCTGCCACCTCCATGCCCTGTGAGGCCAAAAAGGTCCTCTCCGAGATGCTGATATCCAAGCAGCTTTCATGCTCGCAGGCCGTTGGGTCGGAGACTTAGTGAAGGCAAGGTTGGGGGATTTGGCTGGTTGTCAAATCTATGGTCCCTTTTTGGGTACCCTACACATTAAGTGTCGTGCTAAACTAGGGACCCAAAAAGGTACCATAATTTTGATATCTACAGTACCTATTTAAAAATGAACCCCAAGCGCCCCAGTCCAAGCATCCGCAACCCCTGACCACCCCTGAAACAATCCTGTTCCCTGAAGCCCATGCCAAAACCCAAACCCTCAAGCCCAAACCCTCAACCCAGATTGAGCGGAAACCAAAAGCGCAAAAAGCGTCCTAAACCCAAACCCTGATCCCCTAGAAACCCCAAGCCCTAAACCCCAATCCCCTGTACCCTAAGCCCTAAACCCCAATCCCCTAAACCCTAGGCCCTAATTACACCCCAATCCCCTAAACCCCAATCCCCTAGAACCCCAGGCCCTAAACCCCAACCCCATAAACCCTAAGCCCTAAGCCCCAATCCCAACCCCAATCCCCTAAACCCAATCCCCTAAACCCTAGGCCCTAAACCCCAACCCCCAAGTCCTAAAGCCTTGAATCCTACCTCGAACCCAGGCCATTGGTCTTGCCAAAGAGGCCCTCCCCGCGCGCGCGCGTTGTGTTCAGCCATGTTCTGACATGGGATCTGGGAGTTTCCGAGAATAGGGGACCTTAAAAGAGTACCCTAAATAGTAGGATCCGTATTTTCAGGACCCCGAAACAAGGTACCCTTGATTCTCGGAAACTCCCATCTGGGTTCTTCGGTTCAGGTTTGGGCACTTCGGGGTTGTTCTCTTTCTTCATGTTTGTGCCACTGTTTCGTCTGTACGTGCTTGAATGGGCAAAAAATCGCGAGAAAATAGCATCCCAGCTTTCGAAAAGTGCCCTCTTGCTTGCACCATTGCTATTTGCTCTCCACGACTGCTCAGATTGCATTGCTGGCGACGGTGTTGTTTGCTGTTAACTGGTCGGTATAGCATGTTTCATTTTCAACTTGGTGCTTTCTAGTCCAGAGTATTTGTAAGGCGTTTCATGATCCAGGGTGTCGACGAAAGCGGCGCCCAAGGCCGTATTTCAGAGATAGAGGCCCAGGTCATCACGAAACAAATTAAACTTGACACGGCTTGGTTGTAACTGTAGTTTCTGGCTTAGTGAACATGATATTGAGATCCTGACAGCTATTACTAAGTTACTATGCACAATCCCTAATTCGTTGCTGCACGCAGCGGGGCCAACCCTCCAAGCTCTTGCAGTACACGACGGCACCTTAAGCCTAAAACTCCTATGCCCTATAAGGCACAACCAATGAATCCCAGCGCAGGCAGACTGGTCATTCAACGTCCTGCTGCGAAAAGAGGCAAGTCCAGCAGAAGAGACGGAAGAATCAGAAGAGCCATCGTCTTTACTCTCATCCTTCATGGCCAACTATCATCGGTATCCGACTCACCATCACCATGAGCGTCTGATCTGTCGTCTTCCTGGCTAAACCGCTTTAGTCTTCCCATCGCTATCGCCAGCACTCAAAATTCCTAATCATCGCCAGGCAGATCATCACCATGTTGATGATGTAGTACATGATGGGCGGGGATGGTCGTCATCATCATCGCGGCTTGCTCATCACCATCGTCGTTGGCATCCATCGCCATCCGCGCTAGGATCATCATCGGAGTAATCTTCTTCGTCAACAGCAGCAGTGACGACCTACTACATACTACCGACACCGACACGTACTACCGACCACGTGACGACCTACTACCGACTCCCTGCCACCTGCTGACAACTCCGTGCTTGAAGGTTGCGGGCTTTGGGAACTAAATCCGGAAGAAACCCTAAACCCCTAAACCCTGAACCGTAAACCCCCAAACCCCGAAGTGTAAACCCCTGTGGTAGAGGCTCCTGAAAGCGAACTCTGCTCATCCCAAGCTAGAGTTCAAGCCTTAAACTACAATCGGGACCTGAATCATTCGTAATGCAATTTCCTGTGAGATTTTGCTATAAGCCGTACAATCGACCCCAAACCATAGTGTTGTAGTTAAGGTCCCTGGAGCACCCCCAATAAGCACCGCAAAGCCTAAATCGCAGCAAAGAGTCTGTTTGAGGAAGCCTCCACTTGGCTTTGCCAACTTCAAGAGTTCTCTTGCCGGCCTCCTGCGCACGAGGCCGTAGTCTATGTAGAGATACCAGAAGCCAAAAGCGCAGTGAGTTTCATGATAAACAGCCAACTAACGATAAGGAAGATCATGCATCATAGCAAGAAAAAATGATGTACCTGACCGGGAGCTCTCAATCTAAAAGTACCTGACCGGGAGCTGCGAATGATTGTTCGGTTTTGAACTTGTTCGTGTGTAGCGTTTCCTTGTCTGAAGCATCTGCGCACCGTATGTGACGGTGTTGTGACGAGTGATCTAAGCATACTTTGCAGTGCTTTTCTGGGCACCTGACCCCGGTAGCTGAGGATGAAGATCCTAGGCTTCATATGTGCGGTACTACGGTACTGTTCATCGAAACAGTCCTGCACCATGTGCCCGCAGTGAGGTTCTATAAGCACACGAGCTTGTTTCGACTAGGGTGCTGCAGGCTCTTGCTGTCAGCATGACAACCGGGGCAGCTACGTTGCCATCATCATGCTTCGCCATTGAGAGAATGCTCTATCAGCACAATCAGATATCATAATCATCGTCGTTGTTTTTTCTCCCATCGTCCTATGATTCTCTTCATAGTTATCATATCATGTTGGTGCTTCGTGACACTTGTTCGCATTTTGGCCCTTGGCATGAAGTTTTCATACCCACGGCAGAGCAAGGCATGTTTTAGGTATGACTGCCCGCATTCCCTAGCTAGTGCGCACAATGTCTACAAGGCGTGATAACGAGCCTGGTGTTGCTGCACGTGATGCTGACCATGATGATGTTTAGGATGAAGTTGGTGATGCTTGTGGTCATGGTCATGATGACGATGATGGTGAGGGCGATGATGGGTGAGTGTGCTTGCGTGTGCGGGTGACACTTAAATGTGTGGAGGTTCAGTCGCCCTCATCGATGATGTGCATGCAATAAAGCATCCGAAAGTATTAGTACTTTACTGTCCTCCTCCAGTCCCCACCTAATGAAGGTAGGATATGCCCCCAAGCCCTCTTCCGCCTATATGGCTGCCACAAAATGTTGTGTCGATGCCCCGTTGACAGGTGCCCTGGCTCCTGGAGCACTTCCAGTGGAGCCCAGCGAGTCAAAAGAGGACGACACATTTATCGTACAATCAACATTTTGGAGTTTCCGAAAATTAGGGGTACCTTGTTTTGGAGTAATTAAATAAGGATCCTACTTTTTGGAGTGCTATATTTGGGTCCCCTATTTCCGGAAACTCCCATATTCGAGACCATGGCTATGGCGGCAGCTGCTGCTTAACGCCTCTGCTTCGATGTTTTGTGATGATCGTCCTGGGCGATGTGCGTTCTGCATACCATGATCTTCGGACAGCAGGGATGCCGTGCTCCTGGGTGGCCCCGGCAAAGGCGTCGCGGACTGAGCCAGCAGCTGGGTAAACTATTCGGATCAACTTGTTCGAAACCCCACCCACAAGCCATGAGACTGTCAATTTCCAGCCCTCCAACCGACTCCACAACACCAATCACACCCTTACGACTCTCGAAGGCGCATTTCCGCATCTCTCCATAGGACCCTAAGGGACCCTAATATGGTACCCTAAATAGTCGGACCCTTATTATAAGGACCCCCAAAATAATGTACCCCTAATTTTCGGAAACTCCCGGCCCAAACCATCAATTTGTTGGCTTTTCCGAGGTCATCATGTCGAGCGAGACGCTCGGTCACGAGGCCATGCCGTGGGATCTTCTGGGTGAACCCTAAACCCTAAGCCCTAAACCCTACGCCCCTAAACCCTGAACCCCTACACCGCTAAAACATGGGTGAACCTTCAACAGTAAGCCCGAGCATGTAGACGGTGTGAAGACGGTTCAGATCGCAGACACGGTGCAAGCTTGGGCTTCCGATGGCCTAGGGTTCTTAGCCGGATCTTTGGCTTCTAGGTTTAGGGTTTATGAGGGTTTCGGGGTCTCTTTAAAGTTTAGGGTTTAGGGCTCAGAAGCAAGACCTGACTGACCAAATAATCGGAATGAGAAGGTTAGCTGTTATAGCCGCAGGACCTACATGGTGAGACCATGGGTGGGGGGCCACCCTACTCCACCATGCTCGTCATGTAGGGTGCTTCACCTGAACCCTCAAGCCTTCCCAAGCCCTCAAACCCCGAGAGCCTAAACACAACCCTAAACCCCGACACTCGAGACCCTACGCCCTACCGGTAGAAGCTGGGGAGCTCGCACACCTGGAATTCGTAGGCTGCTCGTGGAGTTGCCGGAAGGGTCCAATGGAGTACTTAGGTACTCCGACAATGCCAATGAATGGCTGAATGATGGATAACGGATAACGGATAGTATGAATCAGTCTGAGCTGACAAGTACTGTTGTTGCAAGTATTCATATTATGAATATGATCCCCATTTTAATTCGTGGTTGTAGTAGGAGGAGGAGGAGGAGGAGGAGGAGGAGTAGCAGCACATGTTTTTTTTTATGACAAGGTGTCAGGCCACAACATTGAGCGCCTTCATGGTGCAGTACGATATGCAATGCTTCTTAGAATCACAACAAGGGTTTTTCACTACCGGCCCATACTTGAACGTGAAATCCTAAGCAAAATACGTAATAACAATAGCAACAGTACGATTAACAATAGTAGTATGAATAACGATAGCAATTTTTAATAAAAAGCAGCAATAATATCAATAATAAACACCCCAGGCTGGGGTCCAAATCTTCGATCTCTGGAGCGTCAGACCCTAGGGAGTCGCTGAAAGCTAAGGTTGGCGGAAGGATAATTTAGCAGCACACGGTTTAAGGTTTAGGGTTAAGTGCGTCGCGTCCCCTGAGAGTTTGCACTACAACTCTACTATATGATCTGCCCCAAGATCCAATTCATAATCTGAGAGTCCCCAATATATTAACTCCACCACAATTTGCCCCCAAGATCTTGTTTATAATCTGCCCCTATAGCAGGATGCTTCTGAGATCCTAGGTTCGTGTCCTCCTGTGTGCGTCGAGAGTAGCATGTTCGAACAATCCCTCGGGATCCGTACTGAAACTTTCTAAACGCTACAGAACCGTAGACCATAGGATCCCGCCATAGCATCCATTTGAAGTACTTCATCCTATAAAACTTCAGCCCAGCATTGCGAAGCTCCAGACCACTACATAAGTTGAAAATCCTGGGTCGATGCGCAAAACTAGACTGAATGTTTTGGGGTCCCTGAACCCTCAACCTGAACATATCCTTGGGTGCCTGCCGGAGGACATCCCGTTGCATCTCGGGTGCAGTTATTGAGCAGCGAGGCCTTCTAAACTCAGCACAAGTGCATCAGAACCAATCCCCCGAACCCTAATCCCAAGAACTTTTAAGCCTAAAGCCACGTAAACACTAATCCCGTTTTGTAATCTAAGCCCGAAGCCCAAGCATCTTAAGCCCAAACCCATGCACCCCAGAGCAACAGCAGCAAGTATCTAGGGCTTCTCAGGGATCGGAGGACAGATGCAGCAGTCCCGCATCATTCTGGTGGAAGGTCTTGGGGCATCAGAGGCTCTACAGGACATACACGAACTGGATCTCTTGAGGCGTCTGGGCTTGAGGTTGAGTGCTTCGTCAGGCTCAGCTGTGTTGTGCATTCGACTGCTGGGCAGCACTAGCTACAACACCGCAAATCCCTTAGTTGGAATCGGATTTTCGAGGCTTTCCCAAAGGATTCTGCAGACTCTTGACGGCCTCGACCCCAGCAGCCTACCTTGATATAGTCCAGTTACCTTGTTGTGGGGTCTTTCTGTAGCCGCGACTACAGACCGACCTTTTTCGCGATGTCTTCCTACTTCCTTCAATACAGACCTATTCCTTTTCGTGGGGTCTGCTGGAGAACCTTTGATTTAAGCCTGCAGGGGCCATGCTAATTTCGATCTAATTTCGGAGCCCCATTTACTAAACCTCACTTCCTAATCGTCCTAATCCCTGGCCCCAAACACTAAACACCCAGACAAGAACAGCTCCCTTGAGGTACATCCGGGACCTACGCCGGAGTCAGCGCCATACCTTTGTAATACTGCCTGGCACTTGGCAGGCCTCCTTTATAGCTTTGCGAACACTGTGTTTCATCGGGCTGGCATGGGTAAGGGACGTCATCATGTGGTTTATGACGGGGCTTAAAGGGTTTATTAGGGTTTGCAGGTTTGCATAAGTGGGCTTTCACAAAAGGGGTTTGGTTGACACTCCAGGAATGGATGATATGGGGCTTCGCTATTCCACCGTCATCCCCACGACTGGAGGGGAGCGTGTATGCGTATCGGTGGCTGCCGCACTGTCTTGCAGAACTGCACATGATCCGCACGTGGGCGTTATCAGGACGTTTCTACCAGATCTCCCAGCAGGACACCCCAAACAAGTTACGCAAGCCCTACCACAGTCGCCTCAGTCTGATACTTGTTAAGACCCTGCCATAAAAGACTTCAGACAAATCGTTGTAACTTACCGATCTAACTGTCCCGTTCACGTTACAAAACCCTTGCGCAAAGTTGAAACCTCTTACAAAGCCCTATTCCCATTATGCAGGCCCCTACATAGTGTAGCCGAGGTCGGACAGCAATGACGAGCTGCGCTGCATCATGCAGGCCAAAGAGCAGAAACACTAGAATCGGACATTTCAGTGTTTACTGTTCGGGGGAGGGTAGTGGGTTCCAGGACTTCACGTTAATGAATGAAGGAGTCTATCGAGTGTAGTTACTTTGAGGATGGAGCCTCATTTGGTTGCGAGCTAGCATATCAGAACTAGTTAAAACCTTAAACCCTAAACCGTTCACTCTTTCATGTTGATCCCTGTGCCCGGCAATTACCTTGGAATTCTGTCTTGGAGCTATTATAGGGATATAGTATAGGGGGCCTTAATAGGTACCTGTAGTATTTTGAGGGCTCAGGGTACTATGATTATTGTATAATAGTTTTGAATTATTAAGCTGTGGCTTCACCGTCGATGACGCCTTCATTCGCCACCGTTCCCGCAGCGAAGATTCAAAGAGAGTCTTTACTTGTTGCTGGGTGTATTGAAGGACGGAAGTGGGTGCATCGGCCGAGCTTTTTGTGCACATGTTTCTTACAGAGCACTCTAGACACATCTTGAACGGCTTTTGGCAATCTAATGCCCCTTGGGTCCCTAACTTTGCTGTCCTTTTCCCATAAAGGTTCTGCGGTGGCAGGCTGTATGAGCTGATCAGCTTAAGTTCAGTTGTGCTGGGACGTTCGCGACTGGCTGGGCGAGCATTGGTTCAAACAACTGGCAAAAAACAAGTCGCAAACTTGCAGCTTCTCTGAGCCGGAAGTCCCAAGCCCCTATAAGGAGCTGTCGCTTCCATGGCTTTCTCCTAATTATGTAGGATACATCGGGCCCCTACACATGAAAACTGTAGATCCAGGGTTTAAGGTTGAGCATTGTGGTTTAGCATTCAGGGGTTTAGGGCTTTCTTGTTTCAGGGTTTTAGACTGTATGTAGATGCCGGGCTTGGGGACCTTGCCGGTGTGATACAAAGCACGACCTCTCTAATGCGATTCTTGCCCTACCTATAGTCTCCATTGTAGTTCCTTGTTGGGGTTACCGTTTAGGATCCTTAATATAAAATTGGTTAAAGCAAAAAGGGAACTACAATGGAGACTATAGGTGAGGGCCCTTAAGGGCCCCTTAAGGGCCCAACAAGTTAAGTAACGACTTAAGGGTTCCGGAGGCTTTCGCTTCAAAGACAGAAGGAGCTCTTCCTTTTTATTAGGGGCCTTTATATTTTGGGGGTTCCTCATTACATTTATATCAGAATGGGCCCCAAAACCCTATTCTAATTATCAAGGCTCCCATACTATTCCTTTGCAGCGCGAGCCTGCCCCAGAACCACTGCGACAACAACCTGTGCGTTTGGAAAGCTGCGGCCCGAGATGGAAACTGTGGAGTAGTCCTCTCGCAGTCTGTTTCATTAGAACCCGGAGACCTGGGCACAGGTCGAAAGATGTTTTTTAGCTATCATGCGATAGCAAAATAGATTGGTATCAGTTCGGTGCACCAGCAAGTACAAGAATCTTGTTGCGTGCATATGTGTCTACACGAAGCTATGTGTGTGTATATATATATATATAGACACGTATGTGTGTGCAATGGTCAAGGTATATATAGACAAGCTTGTGTCTATATATAATAAACAAACAGTTTCAACACAAGTAATCTGCATCAAAACTCAGAATCGTCGACTTCGATCTTGAAGCTTCCGAAAATGGGGGACCCTAATATGTACCCTAAATAGTAGGAGCCTTATGAAAAGAACCCCGAATAAGGTACCCCAAGTTTTCAGAAACTCCTCTTTCCATCGAAAACCTAAACCCCTAAACTCTAAGCCCTAGACCCCTAAACCCTAAACCCTAAGCCGTTCAACACTGTGACTACAAGGACTCGCGGGAAGTTCGTGTCCGGATCTCGGCAAGTCATCGATCTCCACGCCATTTTCAGGGTTTAGGGCTAAAGTTTGCTAAGGCTGAGGAAGTTGAGGGTTTTCGGTGTTCCAGCCAAAGCTTGAGACTGTTTAAAAAAGCTTTGGTGTTTAGAGCGATCATTTTTTCGGCCTGGTGGTGTTTACGGTCGAGGTGTGTCATTGTTTGTTGTTTTCTGCTTGGTGTGTCTTGTACTTCGGACGGAGTCTCTCATTCCAAAGGCAGCTGATGAAGCACCATCTTACTCTAAACCCTGTGCCCTAACCCCTCATATCCGGAGCTAAATCCAGGAAGCCGAAGACCGGGCAAGCTGGATGCATTCTGCTGAGGTGAAAGTCTGCTCGGTGAGGAACCCGTACGCCACACCTTTCTGCACAGCTGTCGATATGCCGGGAGGTGTTTTAGATGAGGATCAAGGTCGCTTGGGCTTTGGAACGTTCGGGCATGCCCAGGTGAGGGTCCGGATTTGGTGGCCTCGGAGTGTAGAGTTTATGGTGAACATGTAGTGCAGTTTTGTCGCTCATGCGGCTGATGTCTGCTCCTGCTCCTGCTCCAGTTGCTCCCATCGTGACCTGTGGTCGTCATGGCCAGAGTCGACTCGCCTTCACGCTGGTCACTGGGACAGTGATGATGACATTGGTGGTGATCGTTCTACTCTGCATCGCACCATCTTTGTTGTTTGGTTCCGTGTTCCATGTTGCTTAGTTCTGATATGCTTGAATTGGTGAGTCCATCCCTCCCCCTTGCTCCTATACTGCTGCAGCATGGCAGGTGAGTCTTCAGTTCCGCCACATTTGACGGAGGACTTCATTCTGCCCTCAAGGAAACGGCACATAGGTTCTCAACCTACACTGCTAGGTTGAAGCATGTCCCCTTCCATGAGCAACGGCGCCAAACCCTCAGCCCTGCCCCCGAATGCCCGAACCCTAAATCCAAAACCTTAAACAAAACCCTCGAAGCCACGGATCCTTTTGAGTTTAGGCCTCCCGGCATGAGGATTCGGCATTAGGTGTAAAACAGAGCCAGGGCACTGAGAACTCTGTGTGGGAGTCAGAAAGATAGTGGGGCCTGATGTAGACACCAAGTAGCAGGGTCCTTGAACAAAGGATCACCCCCAAGACTAAGGCTACGGATAAGGGCAGATTGTTTTGAAGTACTTCACCCCCCCCCCCCCCCCCCCCCCCGCACGAAAGAAACAAAGCCCAAAGCTAACCACTCCTACCCCCCCCCTGCCTGAACCCTAACCCTATACACCCTAAAACCTAAAAGCCTCACACTCTAAAGCCGAAACCTCTATACAAGGCCAACACCCCAAACTCTAACTCTAAACCCAAACACCGAAACCTCTATACAAGGCCAACACCCCAAACTCTAACTCTAAACCCAAACACCCAAAACTCTAACTCTAGACCCTGAACTCTCAACTAAACCTTAAACAGGCCTTATAACCCGTGAACCCGCATGAAGCCGATGGCACTCTTCACAAGCGCCGGTGGACGACGCAAGGCCTTAGCGTAGGACTTGGAGCCTCGAGGGTTACTTTAAGGGCTCTTGTCGGTCTTATTATAAAGGGTTCCTTCAGCACGGATTGGTATCAAAAAGCTTTGCATGTAATTTACGGAGTCCAGTTGCTAGGATGCTTTGCAGGTAACGTAGGGAGTCCAGTTGCTAGGACTTGCTGTCCAGGGTTGCGAGCAGAGTTTCAAACGGCATGTTGTGAAAGGTTTCTAGCCCTGGGTACGTTTAGTGTGCAGGGTCGAGGGTAATTTTTGCGGTGACTATTCGTAGCAATGTCCCCTGAAAAACAGGCCCGATATAATTCAAGCAACATGTGCTACCAAGCCCTATTCTACTGAGAAAAGCTCCTATATGCACAAGCCAACCTTCTGCAAGTCTCATTGCTATGAAACTATGTCCGATGCCGTAAACTCAAAACCCCGAGCCTGGACCCAAAAAACCCACACCTTAACCCCAAAGCCCGTACCCTAAGCAGCTTGCCCGTAATCCCCAGGCTCGCAAGACCCTGTCCAGCGCCAAAGTCCCCAACTACAACGGAGGCAGATGGCTGCACCCTTTCTCGTCAAACGAAGCGGTCGCCAGGCCCGGATTCGTGGTTAGTGTAGAAGACTACCTTATCTTATCAAGACCGACTTGTTTATATAGGGTCCCAAAAAATATTCGGAGATACTATAGCGAAAGTAGGTTATGGTAGTTTAAGGTAGAGTGTAGGGCATAGGGCGAAGACCAGATCGAAACCCCAAGCAGTGATCAGACGAGCTTTCCCGGCTCCATCGAGGGAGGTTCCGGTACTTAGGGTTGAGGGTTTAGGAGGGTGGTGGTCTTGATGGGGGGTTGGTGGTAATGACCATGATCATGCCTTATGCTGACGAGTGTGCTTTAGTCTAGTTGCCCGTCTTCTCCAACACAGCTTGGGACAGGTTCTTTGGGGTGGTGTCTTCTTGGCATTCAGTCCTGTTGTTGGTGAATTGTAATACGTATCGCAGACAGGGATTAAGACCCAGGGGAGCTGTTGAGCAGAGTTGCATAAGCTTTCGTGGAATCAAACTGGGGGTTTGCTACTTCTAGAGGTCACATGAACCCACCTGAGCTACTGAGACTAGGATGGTGGTCCGTTCACATGTCCTAAATCCTAGAGTCCTACCTGGACCCCTAAGGCATGTAGAATAATAGCCTTTATAGGTTTTGGGCCATTATTTTACCTACTTTTGGGGGTCTAGGAAAATCCCATAATCCGAATGCGAAACCCTGAAGACCCTGAGCCCCTAAACTTTGACCACCCGAGCCCCTCAGGCGGAAATCCAGCAGAACTGGGAAAGTCGGGAGCTGAGTTGTCGAGGTATGTTTAGGGTTTAGGGGCTTTCGGGATTTAGGGCTTTAGGGGTTTAGGGTTTAGGGGTTAGAGTTTAGTGTGGGCTACTGGTTGGCTAGCAAAAACATGTTTTTGTGTATTTAAACTGGATTACTGCTGTTCCCTAAATTGTGATCACTCTTTGGGCCCACTGCCGCATAATTATACTTCCCATAATGCAGAGTCTACGAGGGGCCCACAGTGGTCAGTTCCCATCTTTGGGTTAGAGTATCAAGAAACGACCGCAACATCCCGCATATGTCAGAACGGAGCCCGCTACGCAAAGCATTCGGGGCCAAGTTTTCAATTCTCAGAGTGATGCACCAACCTTGCGTTTCTGGGTTTGGGAATTTAGGATTTTTGGGCTTGGAGAGTTTGTGCGAACGGACTGCGATGCCTTGTCAAGTTCTAAGGTGTCACTATAAGAGCTGTGAGCAAGACCGTGTAAAGTGCAAGAGAAGGGGGCACGCTACGCGTCCCTCGACTCTAAGGGGGCACGCTACGCGTCCCTCATCTTTACCTTTCTATGTGACCGCCCACGCAACGTTTGGCTCAAGTCAATGCCCATAGCGAAGTGCTATATGTGTCTTCTATCCTGAGCAATCAGAGCTATCCCGTTGCACAGACGAACCGCCGCCGGCAGTGAGTGCAAAAGGAACGGCCGCCGGTTCTGCCTGCATAGGATTGCACACGTGGAAGTGTAAGAGAGACAGGGTCCAGTCTGTGGAGAGTGCAAGCCAGCCACACCTACATTCATTACAGCTCTGGTGGGGAGAGCAGCAACCTAGTCGAGATCAATCCCCCACGCAGGTTATCAGCCGTACGCGGCTCTGCCCTTCTACAGCAACGACTACTTGATCTACTACGACCACAATGAACTCGGGATCAAGCCAAGATACGACAATGACTTTCGGTGCCGATGTGGCAGCGCCAGCCGTTGGTGAGTCAACAGCTGATGACACAGTGGTGCAATCAGTTGATAGCTCCACGGAAGATGACAAAGGTCAATCTTCTGCGCTTGCCATTGCAAAGGCAGTTCCCAAGGGGAAAGCAAAGAGTCTACCAAGAGCATCTACGCCTTCGCGTCCGACATCCACAGGTTCGAGGACGGGCAAGGCTCCCGAACGACGAGCCGAAGCGTCTGGTTTTCAGGCACCTCGGACTACGTCCAGGGCCAAGGACAAAGGAGTGAAGACCTTGGAAAAGAAGTCAAGACCATCATCTTCGAGAAGCTCTTCAGCACGATCGAGGACTTCGGCTAATCGTGGGCGTGACAAATCCATGACTTGGAATCGGATGGTTACCAATCAACCACGTGATGCTGACGATCTGGATATGACTCTGGACACTATCCCAGCACGTGGCGATGCGTCATCGGTGACCACGCCAGCCATAGCCGATGGTCCGAATGCCTATCAGGAACTGACGATTTCGCAACAGCTCGAAGCATATAACCTTGCGCAGCAGATGTACTATCGCAGTCAGATGCAAGAATACGAAGGAGTTGTTCAGACCCTGATGGACAAGATCAAGGAGATGCAACAAGAAGATGAAGGATCTGGGATTCGCATTGAAGAATTGGAACGACAACGTGACCATGAATGCTTAGCCATGAGGCACATCAACAATGTCAATCAGGAGATGAAGCGAGACTATGAAACAGCTTTGTTTCGCATGGATGAACAGAACTCTGCTCAACAACGTCAAGCACATGCCGTTGCCGAGGAGTTAGCTCAACAGCTACACGTGTTCCGCACGGAGGCAGCCACTAACTGTGTGCAGTTGGAGGCAAGAGCGCAAGGCGATGGTGAGCTTATGGCACGTGAGTATGAGCGTCTGACTCATGAACTTCATGAACATGCCAGAGAGAACTTGGTCCTCCGGTCAAACACAGCAAGTTCGGAACAAGCCTTACAAGCAATGCAGAAACGATTCCACTTGGTCAAGAACCAGGAGTTGCGGGCCGTGAACGAGATCCAAGGGCTAGCTGGAAACAGCGCAGCCATTGATCAAGAACGACTTCGGCTTCGTGAACGTCTTGGTGAAGAGGAAGAGTACCGCAAAATGGCTGTGAAGAGGATGCAAGATGCAGAGGACCGACTTCATCAGAATGAAGATCATGCAAGGCGAGCATTGCCTACCTTGCACGACGAGCTGAGTGAACTCAGAAAAACGCTCAAAGCACAAGAAGATCTTCAAGCGAGGACACGCAGCGAATTGGAGGCAGCGCGGAACTCCAACTATGGAGGAGCGACACGGCCTTCAAGCATGCCCATGTCTTCGAGGACTACTGAGTCTGGCTGGGAGCACGTAGGAAAGGAAGTAGTGCCTGCATTTTCCGTAGGAGGTGAGGTACGATCCCCTGAAATACGGTCCCCAAGTCAAGTTAGTCCAGTAGCCAAAGAGAAGTTCGCATTCTCGGAATCGGACAAGGACAAGAACCTTGTGATGGACGGAATTCCATTCACCGGTGGAAACTTCTTCACTGGCCGCAGTTCAATGCCAATCGTGGCGGATGCAATGCCCGAGCACTACGTGCCAGGTATTAGCAGACCAGCACTTGCGCGTTCCACGCCTAGTGCAGCCACTTTGTTCGGCATACCAAGCGGATTTCATGGGAAAAGTGATGCGGCAGCCGTGCGTGATCGACAGCTACGCGAACTCTTGGAGGATCGCGGGATGTTGGGATCGAAGTCCACAGCATCTGCCAGCTCCTCAAGACCTGTTGGTGCCGACGGTATCACCGCATCTACGAAGGGCAACGACCTCATCGGTCCCCCTATTGCCTATGACGATTCCATTCATGAAGCAAGGAGACGTCAGATCGAGAAAGAGGTCGCGGAACGGTACGAGGAGAAGATTGCCGATCTGCGAAGCGAAGTACTCAAGGCCCAGAAAGCCGAACAACGTCTCAGAGCGGATCGTGATGAGTGGAAGTTATTCGCTGAAACGATTCAGGAGGATAATGGAGACGATGACGGTGACGAGGCTGGCGACGAGAACGAAGATGGAGAGCACGATGAAGGAACCGGCACGGGGTATGACCCTCCTGACCCGCCTGATGATGATGATGATAAGAAGAAAAGCGGTGGAGGCAAACCTGAATCGGATCCTGGATCTCATGCGCGTGATCCTGATGGAGACGCAGATCCTGAAGTCACGGAAGTGAGAATTTCCAGGAGGGAGGCCGACAAAGTGACCGTACCTCCATGGCCTACTCTCACTCACCTCAACAACTGGCGATCCGTATGCACGGCGAATGTCTTAGGAGCATCAGCCGATCCAAATCATGAGGACTGGATGTTATGGCTGGCACCAGCATTCAACCCATTCCCTGATGTCGAAGCACTGAACGATTCAGGACACAAGAAGTTTAAGAGCGTAGACGTCAAATTGGGGATCGCAATGGTCGCAATGCTACGTGCTGGTGGTGACAAATCTGCTGACCTGTACCTGGAGGTGAACCGGAAGGCCAACGATTACATCAGCAGGCCCGAAGGGAAGATCATCAAAGGACGACAAATCATTGCGATGATGTATGAAAGCTTTCGAACGCATGATCGTCTCGACATGATCATCACTCTCGAGTATCTGGTGAAGCTCCAGTACCAAGGCGACAACAAGCTTCATACGTTCAAGCAGACGTGGTTGGAAGTTCTGGGACGGATGAGGCCAGAAGACATACCATCCAAAACAGCTCTCCGTGATTGCTTGTACAGCAAGATCAAGGACTCGCCCGCAATGAAGATGGAGTTGGGCATGCACTACGAACACTTGCCCTACAATCATGAAGACCGATCGTACGACAATTTGATGAAGATCATTGACCGTACCATCATGCGGAGACGAGAACAATCAAATCTCACTCAGACCCAAATTGGCTTGCGCCAGATGCTTGAGGGCAAGGATTTGCTTGCTGCACCGGCCAAGGTACCTGAGAAAACAACGCCTAACGCAGCTCCATCCGCAAAGGTCAAGGCTTCGCCGACCAAGCCGGATAAAGCAACACCTGTACTACCTCAAAGCAAAGCGAAGAGTCATGCGAAAACCAAGCCAAAACCCAAGAAGAAGACGAGGAGTGAGTCAGCGGACAACAGAGGTGACAAGAGCAAGAAGCAAATCCGCTGCAAGTTCCATTTCACAGATGCAGGGTGTCGAAATGGTGACAAGTGCCCATTCAGTCACTCGAAGAAGACTCCAGAGCGACCCTTTACGCCGAGGACGAGAACTCCAAGTCCATCTGGAGGAGGAGGAAACAGGATATGCTACTCGTTCAAGAACACAGGCTCGTGCTCAAGAGAGAATTGTCCTTTCAAGCATGAGGCAGCAGCTACCCCAGCTCCGGAACCAAAGGCAAAAGCTAAAGCCAAATCCGAAGCGAAGGCAGCTCCAGCGAAGCCGAATGCCAAGGCCAAGGCGCTCCCTGCGGCACCCGCCATCAGATTGTGCCGAAGGTGGAATCAATCAGCTCCGGCGATATGGAAGCGATCTTCAAGACAAGATGAGGAGGAGTCAGATTGCCCATCCGTTGACAGCGACGCTGATTCGGATTGTTCAACAGACGACGAATCCTCGGGACCGACTACGTCGACCCGAAAAGGGATCAAGCGTAATGTGACATTCGCCGATAACGTGAAGTTCATTTCTTCGTGTCCTAGAAGATCGAAGAAGGACAAAGAGCGGAAGGTGAAGTACGTCGACATGGAAGCGCTTGTTAACGATGAGGATCGCGCCGTGAATTTGGAATTCGCCAAGCATAAAGCGAGATTGAGGGCACAGATTATGAGAGACATGGTTGACGACGATGATGATCAATGTGGAGATCGAGTTTCATTCGTGCGAATCCCAGGAACGTCTCGGGTGGAGGAAGTCTCCTTCTACGACGGTGAGGATTCCATCGTTGAGCGTGAACTCGATGCTGCGCACAGCAAGCGGATCATCAATCAGGTGTATGCAAATGCATGGTTCAACCAGTCATCCTCAAGAAGAAGATCAAGTTTCTCATGGACACTGGGTGTGGCCACGACCTCATATCTCAGAAGAAGATCGAGAAGCATAGTCTCGAGACACTCGTGACTCCAGAGCCCATATCATTTCAGACAGCAAATGGAATCACCGATACCGATCTCGTGTCGAACTTCCAGACTGAGTCGTTCGAGGAACCGATCAACGCTTATGTGTTGGATGACACACCGTCGGTGCTTTCCATAGGCAAGAGATGTATGAACTTCAACTACGGGTTTGTGTGGCCACCCGGAAGGGAACCATTCATGATCAACCCGCAGGGCAAGAGAATATCTCTGTTCGTGAACGGTGACATCCCGTACGTTCGTGCCGGGAGTTCTAAGTCATTGGTTCATGATGATCCGGAGGCCAAAGCGATCACCGGAATCTTCAAGGGTGCGCTAACAGCGGGCAACGTTGACGTCGGTGTCGCAGCTGCCGCTGAAGCTGCACCAAGCGAGGTTGAAGCAGAAGAAGAAGGTGACGATCATGAACGGCCTCCTGATCCTGAACCCCAAGAACCTCCTATAGAAGAAGTGCCAGAGTCCGAGGCCGGACGACCTCCGGACGACGACGAAGGAAAAGGAGTGGGTGAAATTCCATTGGACGGGGACGATGAGGTGATCATTGATGTAGAAGGCGACGGTGCGCCGAGCCGCAAGGCCAGAGTCGGAACACTGAAAGCCGAAGCTAAGACGTTGGCACATCTGTGTACTCATCGCTACCGCAACCCATATTGCGAATCGTGCATACGCGCGAAGATGAAGCACTTACGGACACAACGAGGTGCGTTTAAACGTGTGATCAAACACTGGGGAGATCTTGTGACGTTCGACTTCCTTGATATGCGCAAGGCCGCCGAAGCAGGCATCGGACTCGATGATGGAGCACGTGAAGTTCTAGTCATCAGAGACATCGCCACCAAAATGATCGCAGCGATTCCTACGGCTTCAAGGAGCACTGACGAAGTCGTCATGGCCATCAGACGCCTTATGGGAAGACGCAAGATTCATATGGCGTACAGTGATGAAGCACCAGAGTTCGATTCAGCTATGGCGCAGTTGAAGATCGTGATAGATCATTCCCTTCCAGGGAAACCCAGTAATAATTCACTCGCTGAACGGTCAAATCAAGAAGTGATCAACGCAGTCGCAGCATCCATGCTACACGCCGGATTACCTGCCCAATACTGGTCTTTTGCGTTGAATTGCGTGATGCAGAACCTCAACATCGAAGACGTGGAGGGCGATGGTGATTCAGCATGGAAACGTATGACTGGAAAGGACTTCGAGGGAAAAGCCATACCCTTTGGGGCCAAAGTCTTCTTCAAGCCTACGGATACAAGGCCGAAGACATATGGCAACAAGTTCGATCCAAAGGGGATCCCAGGCATTTTCGCCGGATACATCATCCCTGCTGGTCAAGGATGGTCCAAGAAGTATCGCGTGTGGGACATGAAGGAATTTGCCAATGCGAACTTGTCAATGGACGCATCTGTTCCCAGGAAGTTGATGAGGCCGTACGAGACAGAAGTTATCTACTTCCCAGAGGAGATAACGTTTCCCCTGAAAGCCGAGTACGAGAGGATGAACTCGACAATTGAGGGACTAAGGGACAACGTCGACCTTGCTGGCAAGGAGATAAAAGACGTCGATGACGGGGATGACGGTCCGCCTGGAGGAAATGGTGGCAACGGGGATGATGATGATCAAGATGGTCTTCTTCCTCCACCGGATCCCGGAGAAGATCCCGACTTACAGGACATAGATCCATCTGACATAGAGACGGAGCCGTCCGGCGAAGTCTTCAAGTCAGCAGAACATGAAGCTATTGAGGCTATAGGAGACAAAAGACTCGAAGAACTAGACGAAGAACTAGGTCTACGTGCAGCACCGCCTCCTTCTGAACCAAAGGTCACTGGAAAAGATCGACGATCGCCCCGCGAAGTCGGTCCAACCGGTAGACTCATCCCCGAAGGAGACATCGAAGAACCGGGAGAGATTATCAAGATCTTGAAGGAAAAGAGGTTGGCTCCCGAGGAGATTGAACATTGGAGTACGGGGAAGAAAGGGGACGGCATTGTATATCTCACCGACGATGGTGAAGCCTGCAAGATCGACAAAGTAGTAGGGACGTGCCTGAACAGATGAACTTCCGTACATCTGCTCATGGATGACGTCTCTTATCCAATACCCTGGCGTGCACGTGCAAACTCGGTAGAAAATGAAAGGCCATGCATAGTCATGTCTTGGCTTACTTCGGCAGCAGTCATAGCTGTGACCCATTCGGGTGGGCTAGGCTTGTTGTCGAGAGGTCGACATACAGTCTTGGGAAGGTTGTTGTGTCTGTAGCGCCACGCAAACGTGCGACCACACAAACGGCACCAAAGCTTACCGTATGAGTCTTCGTCTTTTGGCTCCTTTCCAAGCTTTCGGTTCCAAACCAAACTGTGTTTTGGGATGTTGTACTTGGTGTTCATATCTCGCTCCAACTTGTCCAAACGAGCTTTGGCATTGATCTTACCAGGAGTGTCCATCCAAGCGCCGGGTGGAAGATTCGGAAATGGACATTTGTTTTTGAGAATACGCAGATTGAGATGTTCCAAGCGCGATGTGCATTTGCCACATTTGACGCAAAAAGCGCCCCCTCCATGATACCGTATCCGATGACCGCGCTGTTCTCGGTCGGATGAATGCGGGTTCACTGGCGCGTTGCTGGATGATGGCTGCGAAGGTGGCGGACTTGTTTGACTCCCAGAAGGCAATCCATTACCTTGAGTATTGTCTGGTGGGGGTGGAGGAGCTTGATCATCAGGAGGATCTGGACCGTTAATGTCCGTATCGTGCCACTCCCTGATGTGTTTTTGCCATATATCAATGAGCACGTCTTGGATCTGTTTGATCTCTTTGAGCGTGAAAGACATACGGGTTGTGGGAATGGCGGCATAACGAAAGCACTGAGGGCTGCGCAAAATGCGCTGCCTCAGATGTTGGATTGGAGCCCTTTCAGCGCTGTAACGCTTGCAATTCCAGTGAATATGAAAAACTTCGTTGGGCACTTTACATACTGGACAGAGCACAGACTGTTGCTGTCTATGACGACCATCGCGTGAAGGACACATGAGGCCACCCGTCAAGATGTAAATGAGGATTTTGCTTCGCGGTCTAGGATCTTTTTCAAAGTGAGGGCCCGGAATGCCGCGATCAAGAAGGAGCTGCAAGCCATCGGATTGCAGATGTAGATCATGAAGAAGAGCTGTAGCTTTTGTCCTGTCCGCCCGCTCAATGCCCTGGAAATCTTGACGTGAGTGAGGAATTTGTCGCAGATGGTGTTCACGCCAACGTTCACGGAGATTATGTTCCCAGGAACGATCCTTGTCGGATAATTGTAAAATTTGTTGGACTGCAGGTCTGTAAACGGGGTCCGAAAAAAGTTGCTGGGCACGACGTAGAGGGCCTTTCTGTTGTCCGGGGACAGAATGAAGATTGTTGTTGATATATTGGCGTTGGGGAGCTTTGGAGCAGAATCGCTGAAGTGATCGTAGAGCGGCAAAGTTCATGGCAAAAAGCGGTTCCAAAGTGGGCATAACGACTACAGTGTACAGAACCATGGGCGTGAGGCTGTAGTAGCTGATGCGAAGAAGTGCTCGCGTCATCGAGGCTCGCATGGTCGTAATGCGCGATTGCGGAATATAAAGATCATGAGTACCTTGACCCCATATTAACCGATTCATCAATTGTTGTTGTGCGAGAAGCCTGGCTCGCCATCCAAGCGGAAGAAGACTGCAAGCCCGAACTGATGCCAACCAGCCGTCCACGCGTTGTTGCATAAGTGATGTCCATGACGATGCGGTGCCACAAACAATGCTTCCTCCGACGAGTCGAAATGCTTCTTTGTGATTTGGTATGTCAGGCAGAAGATTGGCAACATGAGGATCCCCATACGTGAAACATTTGCCGGGATTGAGCTTACTACCAGAGAGTGTCGAAAAAGTTTGCACGGTTTCGTGCGTGGAGCGCAATCCTGCACGTAAATGTCGTA
Organism: Symbiodinium sp. CCMP2592; assembly: GCA_905221615.1. Classification (NCBI taxonomy): domain Eukaryota; class Dinophyceae; order Suessiales; family Symbiodiniaceae; genus Symbiodinium; species Symbiodinium sp. CCMP2592. The sequence continues at coordinate 976,993 of CAJNDT010001302.1, forward strand.
GGTCCTCGGCAATAACAGTTGCAGAAATATCGTCCACATAGGCCTTGGGCACAATTTTCGCGCGAGCTTGACCAAAGTGACCGTGTTGTAACCGTTCCAACCAGCATGCAATCAGACTGGCTAAAAGGATGTTGCTCAAAGGATCTCCTTGTATGATGCCATTGGATGGAGTATATGCTTCACTGAACGCCTGACCAAGTTTGAAGTGCTTTTTGTGGGACTTGTAAAAGCCCCGCAAGCCCTGTATGACCGACAGAGGAGCTCCTCTGTAAGTTAAAGTGTCGATGGCAAGGTTGGGAAGGATGTGATCGTAGCATTTGGAAAAGTCGTATGACAGTCCAGCGCTCCAGTGATCATCTTTTTCGGCAACCTCCAACAAATAACTCACATCAACTGCTAAATCATCGGCACCTTGCCCTGGACGTAGTGCGTAGACTTCGGGAGGTAGTATACGGAGAATCCACGGCATGATGTGTCGACAGCGAGTGCGACTCCATAAGCGGTATAATGCGCTTAGTACAGTAATTGGTCTCATGTCATATGCACTTTCTACTTGTCCTTGCGAGTTCAAGTTTTTGGGCAACATTGCCACATATCCCACAGTCCAGCTGCGAGGCCAAGTAGCCAGTTTTTCACACATGTTCATAAGCCGTGCCAGGTACTGAAAGAGCTGTGGGCATGTGTTTCCCAGCAGTCTTAAATCCTGAGGCCGCCAACCATCCAAACCCGCCGCACTGGGCTTCAAAGATTACACCGTTTCCAGAATGTCCTGTTGCTGCAGCTCGTCAAGGTCATGAGGCTCCCGCTTGAGGAAAGGGCCATAATGTTGAACAAAAGCCCAAGTCGTAGGAGGGTTTTTTTTTTTTCTTTTTTTTTTTTATCTTTTTTTTTTTTTTTTTTTTTTTTTTTTTTTTTTTTTCTTTTTTTTTTTTTTTTTTTTTTTTTTTTTTTTTTTTTATTTTTTTTTTTTTTTTTTTTTTTTTTTTTTTTTTTTTTTTTTTTTTTTTTTTTCTTTTTTTTGTTTTTTTTTTTTTTTTTTTTTTTTTTTTTTTTTTTTTTTTTTTTTTTTTTTCTTTTTTTTTTTTTTTCTTTTTTTTTTTTTTTTTTTATACGTGTAAAGAACACTTTGTGTTGTATTGTATTGTGTTTGGTTTTTTTACCATTTCTATTATTCCATTTTCTTTTTTCCTTTTTCTTTTGTTGTGTCCCATTCTTGTACTAGTGAACGAAGTTGTCGAGATGGGTCGATGGTGAAAGCATTGCCGACCTTCATAACAACAGAAGAATAATGTTTGTGATCGCGTAAATACGGATTGTCCTTGAGTGCTTGCTGTTTCTTTCGCCAAGAAGAGGAAGCACTGACATTGTTCCGCATCTGCTGCTTCCAAAGCTTCAAGCGATGCCATTTTTGTTGATATTCCACATGTTGAATAACGCGTTGAATGAGCTTGGCCACGGCCTCAGCAATCTCCGCATTTGGAGCGCCTCGGAGAAGGGGTTCAAGTTCGCCCTTCCAAGCTTCAGGGCATACCTCGATGACTGATTGAAGATTTTTCCAAGTGCGTGAAGTTCTTGTGCCCGGTGTCGCCATGGTAATTTCTAACGCTCTGCGATATGCTTGTGAAAGTTTTCGTAGTTGTAGATTGTCAGCATGTTCGTGATGAGCTTTGGGGGTTTGTCTTGTGCAGTCGAGTTGTACTTTGCCCCGTGGTTGACCCAATCTTAATTCGGAACCATCTTGTTGTTCATGAAGAAAAAGCAAGACCTGCTCAGCTTGTTTTGACCAGATTGCAGCCGCAGAATCGACATCACGATGTCGTAAAGCTTCCTCGAATGATTGAGGCATGCGCAGATGACAATAAGCGTCTGGAGCCTTCAAGTGGTCAAAAGAGCACGATCTTCGAGGTGTAAGTCTCGGCTTTGCGCGATAAGGAATGTCCATTGCGACTTCCAGAACACAATGGCCTTTGCGAGTGAAAGGAGTGGGATGAAGATCAAAATGAAGCATCATGGAGGAACAACCTTGCGAGCACCAGATGTGATCAATGCGCGAGCCAGAACCTTTGTTGCAAGTGTTACGAGTCTCACCGCTACCGACCACAGCAACATCATACCAGTATGTTTGCAGCAGGGTTTGCATGTACTGATTTTCCTCCACCTCAGCGTTGAAATCCCCCACCAAGATAGAAGGCAACGAACGAGTCGCGGCGTCCTCAGTGACTGCTTGGAGTAGAAGTCGCAACGTCCTTTTGGCGGAAGCAGTTTCACGTGCTCCTGCTGGCCCGTACATGTTGTACAAGATCACAGCACTACCATCATGTAAGTAAAGAACAACCGCCTGAAGCCGTCCCGATGCCCAAAAAGCATGACATGAATGATTAGAGTCCCAACTGATCGGTGATACCATGGCAAATCGAGTAGGGTTGATGACCATACCCACGCCGCATTTGGAACTGCCCGTTACAGGAGCTCCCCAAATGCAATGAGATGTTGAATTCGCTGAACTGGTGAGAACTTGTTGTTTTGTAGCATCCAAGTGTGTTTCTTGGAGGCACAGAATGTCGTAACCAAAATTCCTGACTGAGGCCCATCTGCCGGGACTCGAAAGTCCATCCGCATTGAATGATCCAAGCCAGCAGGTGGGCGAACACGGCATATTACCATGTAAAGCATGAAGGAAACGAGAACGTCCGTTGCGAAGAACTTCTCCCCAACTTCGTTTAACGAGGCGAGGAAGTGGTGCATTAACAATAAGAAAAGAACTACTTTTGCTCGATATGCGCACCTGGATTGGCGCGCTGCTTCTGAAGGTCTGGCGTATCACCCGTGGACTCATGATGACGCTTATCCTGAGGCTTACGCGGAGTAAGCATACCGAGAAAAGCATGTTGCTGTTTGCCAAGCACACTGGCCCTGGAAGGATCATGAACGTCTGTGTCCATGGGAGTCTGGGATGCTGCATTTTTGGCCGCCGCAAGCTTTTTCGCAACCCCATTGATGGCTTTGAAACGAATTTGTACGGCATGATCACGGGATGATTTGAACTGGAGGGGCTCGCCCTTACCGCACATCGCCGCCAAGAATGAAAGGCTCTTGCTGTCGTGGTGCTCGATGGTGTGAACATTCCAACCCCGTTTTTTGAGTAGCTCAAACGCTCCTTGCAAACCGGCCGATACAGGAAGACCATAAAGTTTCCATCGACCCAGTGACGTGATGTCCTCAAGACGGTGCTTTTTGCAGAACACTTGCAAATCTTGCTGGGTGGCAAACCTGACTCCCAATCGATGTGGAGCAAATTTACGCTTGCATACCAACCCCAAATGCTCCATGCCTGCAAGATCGACAAAAGGGGAGTTCCGTACAAGATCCGAAGTGATGGTCGACGAACACTTCCTACACGGCGACCTATCCATTCCTATTCTCCGGAAGCATGGAAGAAAATGAGTGAAGCGGAGAAGAAGGCAGCGAAAAAAAAAAAAAAACGAGACAAAGCTCGAGTTGCCAAGAAAGACCGGAAGAAGGCTGTGATAGGGAAGAAGATAGTCACCAAGATTTTGGACAACATGATCTTTCCCAAGATTGTTCCATGTGAAGAAATCGATCTGCAACTCAACGTGTCCATCGACGACGACGATGGATGGTCTTGGGCACAATCCTATGTGGATCAGTACACACAAGAACAATTCTTGGCGGACGTCGTGCCGGCTGTTCCGGCACACATGGTCATGGATGACAACTGGATTCCGTCTATGCCGTGTACGACTTCTCACAGAAACGTACATCGGGAAAAGAATCAGGCAGGAGGAGCATGCTTCAATGCCATGGTCACTCGACCCGTCACACGCAAGGAGATGGTCAACAACCCCAAGGCCATGGAAGCTTTCATGAAAGAATGGAAGGGATTGTGGGACCAAGAGGTGTTTGATTTCTCCACTACGCGTGAATATGACGACGTCGTCGCTGAGGCAAAGAAGAAAGGTGAGAAAGTGCATATGGCGCGAGTACATGGACTGATATACGAGAAGAACTATCAGCTCAAAGAAGACGATCCTGCCAGGAAGTTCAAAGGGCGAGGTGTACTACTCGGTGATCAGGTCAAAGACCAGAACATGGAAGCCGCATTGTTTCAGGACTTGGGGAATGCCCCGGCTACGTTTGACGCCTCACGGTGGGCAGATTATTACGGATGCCTTCCTGGCAACGATGTCCAGATGGCGGATGCTATCCAAGCATACATTCAGGCGAGACTATCGGGAACTCCATGTTGGGTTGAACTGCCTGATGAAGCCTGGCATCCATCTGCGAAACGGCAGAAATTCCGTAGGCCTGTATGTCGCCTGATCAAAGCTCTATATGGACATCCTGACGCAGGAACCATGTGGGAACAACATTGCCACACCGCGGTACAGAAAGTAGGATTCAAGCCGATTGGCGACGAATGGCCATCACTGTATTTCCACCCGCAAATGAAGCTCTTACTTGTCATCTACGTGGATGATCTCAAGATGGCAGGACCCAAAGAGAATCTACCCAAGGGCGGGGACATGCTGCGCCAAGAACTCCGATTGGAAGAAGAAACGCCACTAGGTTTGTATCTGGGTTGTCGCATCTCCAAGGGCGAGGCAACGTTGCATGACCAAACGAAGGTGCAGACCGTTACCTACGACATGGAGACGTACCTGGACATGACAGTCAAGAAGTACTGCGACGTGACTGGGTTCGATCCGACAAAATTCAAGACGGTACCATCGCCGAGTCCGGCTGAGGAGACTAAGAATCACCCAGCTCGCGATCCGGCACAGTCAGGTAAAAGCCATCGATGCACGTGGTGTGGACACACCATGCCTGTTGATAAGGACGGTCGGCTTGTTCCGCCTCCACCTATTCCCAAGGCGCCAGAGGACGAGGAGATCAACGAGGCTAATCGCGGTGCACTTGCTCCGCAGGCAGCAAGCATTCTCATGAAATTGCTTTATGCCGCGCGCATTTGCCGCTTCGATCTTCTGCGCAGTATCAACAATCTCGCACGCAAGATCACGAAATGGACCAAGAAGGAGGATGCTCTTCTTCATCATCTCATGGCATATGTGCACCAGTCCAAACATCACATGATGATTGGATGGGTCGGGAACTCCTTGGAGGACTCGTCCATCGGGCTGTTTGCAGATGCGGACTATGCAGGTTGTGGAGAAAGTTTGAAATCTACCGCCGGTGCTCATTTGCACATTCAAGGTTCTCATACAAGATTTCCCTTGGCGGGACTTAGCAAAAGGCAGGGGTGCTTGAGCCATTCCACACCTGAGGCCGAGATTGTCGCGGCCGACTTTGCCATGTCAAGTCTTGGATTGCCTGCTATCACGTTGTGGCAGCAGCTTGGGGGGCAAGACCCCAACTTCGTCTTCTACGACGACAACCAGACCATGATCGGGGTGATTCGCACGGGCAAGAATCCAACTATGCGTCACTTGGAACGTACTCACGGCATCTGCATTGGTTGGATGCATTCTATCTTTCAGGAAGGTTACGTTTCTCTTGCCTATGAGGTCACTGCCAAGATGTCCGCGGATATACACACCAAGTCGTTCAAGGATTCTGTGTCCTGGACACATGCGTGTCAGCTCATCAACATTTTTCCGCCGGCTCTCATTGGCTCCCAAGAGATTATGGATCTGATGTGCCCTACTCATACCCAAAGTACGGATGAGAAGGGGCAACAGCATTACTCGTTCAAGAGCGAGGTGCCTTGTTTTCCTTACACGCAGACGCCGATCCTCCCTCAGGTGTTGTATCGCGCTGGATTGTCGAGTAAGGAAGGCTTGCAAGAACCTGACAGTGTGGACCCCATCCTGGTTGTCAAGTTCCCGCGCATGTTGCGGGGGCCGCCTTCCGCGTTGCCGCCTGGTCGTTACCTTCGGTCGACTTGGATTCTTCGTGAAGGGCAGTGGCACCAGATGGAGGATCGTGCTGCTATCCTTGATCAACCGGGCAAGTTCGACCGCTATGTGGAGCGTGCTGTGTTTCAGTACCATCCGGTTCGGGGGCATTTGCGCCCCGCAGCTATCGCGGACGTCCTTGCGCCGCCGTTTTTGCCTCCTCCTGAACCGCCTTTGGGACAGTTTTATGTGCGCGCCCTGCCCGCCAAATGGCGAGCGGTGGTTGTCACACTGGCGCGTGCCATCCATGGGGGGTACCAGGGCTTTACATTACCTCCTTGTTTCAACGGCCAGTCCAAAAGTCAAGCCTCCCAATTCGGCTATGACCAATGGTCGTCAGTGTACGAGGATGTATGGCATGATGCGGCTGAACAGAAACGGGAATATCAAGGATATGATGGAGCAATTGTGCCCCACGTGGTCAATTTCGCCGAAAACAAGCCCAAGGAGGGCCTGGTGATCCAATTCCTCGACCACGATGGAGGGTTGGTCCATACCTACAAGAATCCTTACAGCCGGTGGAAGTACCGTATCACTATCAAAGATGCTCCAAAAGCAGTGACGGTGTGGACATTGGTAGGGGTCGATGAGGAGAACTGGTGGAACGAGTATGCTCCAGGCAAGGATTGCATTGCACAGCATGCTCCCGATTCTCACTATGACCCTGGGCTGCAAGTAAATGTTCTGAGTATGGGGCGAGAAGTTGACGACGCCATGTGCGCCTACCTCTTCGATGTGGTGGAAGCAAGGAAAATCAACCCTAACT
>CAJNDT010001302.1:983791-1040500 GCA_905221615.1 Symbiodinium sp. CCMP2592
TCATGGCCAGAGTCGACTCGCCTTCACGCTGGTCACTGGGACAGTGATGATGACATTGGTGGTGATCGTTCTACTCTGCATCGCACCATCTTTGTTGTTTGGTTCCGTGTTCCATGTTGCTTAGTTCTGATATGCTTGAATTGGTGAGTCCATCCCTCCCCCTTGCTCCTATACTGCTGCAGCATGGCAGGTGAGTCTTCAGTTCCGCCACATTTGACGGAGGACTTCATTCTGCCCTCAAGGAAACGGCACATAGGTTCTCAACCTACACTGCTAGGTTGAAGCATGTCCCCTTCCATGAGCAACGGCGCCAAACCCTCAGCCCTGCCCCCGAATGCCCGAACCCTAAATCCAAAACCTTAAACAAAACCCTCGAAGCCACGGATCCTTTTGAGTTTAGGCCTCCCGGCATGAGGATTCGGCATTAGGTGTAAAACAGAGCCAGGGCACTGAGAACTCTGTGTGGGAGTCAGAAAGATAGTGGGGCCTGATGTAGACACCAAGTAGCAGGGTCCTTGAACAAAGGATCACCCCCAAGACTAAGGCTACGGATAAGGGCAGATTGTTTTGAAGTACTTCACCCCCCCCCCCCCCCCCCCCCCCCGCACGAAAGAAACAAAGCCCAAAGCTAACCACTCCTACCCCCCCCCTGCCTGAACCCTAACCCTATACACCCTAAAACCTAAAAGCCTCACACTCTAAAGCCGAAACCTCTATACAAGGCCAACACCCCAAACTCTAACTCTAAACCCAAACACCGAAACCTCTATACAAGGCCAACACCCCAAACTCTAACTCTAAACCCAAACACCCAAAACTCTAACTCTAGACCCTGAACTCTCAACTAAACCTTAAACAGGCCTTATAACCCGTGAACCCGCATGAAGCCGATGGCACTCTTCACAAGCGCCGGTGGACGACGCAAGGCCTTAGCGTAGGACTTGGAGCCTCGAGGGTTACTTTAAGGGCTCTTGTCGGTCTTATTATAAAGGGTTCCTTCAGCACGGATTGGTATCAAAAAGCTTTGCATGTAATTTACGGAGTCCAGTTGCTAGGATGCTTTGCAGGTAACGTAGGGAGTCCAGTTGCTAGGACTTGCTGTCCAGGGTTGCGAGCAGAGTTTCAAACGGCATGTTGTGAAAGGTTTCTAGCCCTGGGTACGTTTAGTGTGCAGGGTCGAGGGTAATTTTTGCGGTGACTATTCGTAGCAATGTCCCCTGAAAAACAGGCCCGATATAATTCAAGCAACATGTGCTACCAAGCCCTATTCTACTGAGAAAAGCTCCTATATGCACAAGCCAACCTTCTGCAAGTCTCATTGCTATGAAACTATGTCCGATGCCGTAAACTCAAAACCCCGAGCCTGGACCCAAAAAACCCACACCTTAACCCCAAAGCCCGTACCCTAAGCAGCTTGCCCGTAATCCCCAGGCTCGCAAGACCCTGTCCAGCGCCAAAGTCCCCAACTACAACGGAGGCAGATGGCTGCACCCTTTCTCGTCAAACGAAGCGGTCGCCAGGCCCGGATTCGTGGTTAGTGTAGAAGACTACCTTATCTTATCAAGACCGACTTGTTTATATAGGGTCCCAAAAAATATTCGGAGATACTATAGCGAAAGTAGGTTATGGTAGTTTAAGGTAGAGTGTAGGGCATAGGGCGAAGACCAGATCGAAACCCCAAGCAGTGATCAGACGAGCTTTCCCGGCTCCATCGAGGGAGGTTCCGGTACTTAGGGTTGAGGGTTTAGGAGGGTGGTGGTCTTGATGGGGGGTTGGTGGTAATGACCATGATCATGCCTTATGCTGACGAGTGTGCTTTAGTCTAGTTGCCCGTCTTCTCCAACACAGCTTGGGACAGGTTCTTTGGGGTGGTGTCTTCTTGGCATTCAGTCCTGTTGTTGGTGAATTGTAATACGTATCGCAGACAGGGATTAAGACCCAGGGGAGCTGTTGAGCAGAGTTGCATAAGCTTTCGTGGAATCAAACTGGGGGTTTGCTACTTCTAGAGGTCACATGAACCCACCTGAGCTACTGAGACTAGGATGGTGGTCCGTTCACATGTCCTAAATCCTAGAGTCCTACCTGGACCCCTAAGGCATGTAGAATAATAGCCTTTATAGGTTTTGGGCCATTATTTTACCTACTTTTGGGGGTCTAGGAAAATCCCATAATCCGAATGCGAAACCCTGAAGACCCTGAGCCCCTAAACTTTGACCACCCGAGCCCCTCAGGCGGAAATCCAGCAGAACTGGGAAAGTCGGGAGCTGAGTTGTCGAGGTATGTTTAGGGTTTAGGGGCTTTCGGGATTTAGGGCTTTAGGGGTTTAGGGTTTAGGGGTTAGAGTTTAGTGTGGGCTACTGGTTGGCTAGCAAAAACATGTTTTTGTGTATTTAAACTGGATTACTGCTGTTCCCTAAATTGTGATCACTCTTTGGGCCCACTGCCGCATAATTATACTTCCCATAATGCAGAGTCTACGAGGGGCCCACAGTGGTCAGTTCCCATCTTTGGGTTAGAGTATCAAGAAACGACCGCAACATCCCGCATATGTCAGAACGGAGCCCGCTACGCAAAGCATTCGGGGCCAAGTTTTCAATTCTCAGAGTGATGCACCAACCTTGCGTTTCTGGGTTTGGGAATTTAGGATTTTTGGGCTTGGAGAGTTTGTGCGAACGGACTGCGATGCCTTGTCAAGTTCTAAGGTGTCACTATAAGAGCTGTGAGCAAGACCGTGTAAAGTGCAAGAGAAGGGGGCACGCTACGCGTCCCTCGACTCTAAGGGGGCACGCTACGCGTCCCTCATCTTTACCTTTCTATGTGGCCGCCCACGCAACGTTTGGCTCAAGTCAATGCCCATAGCTAAGTGCTATAAGTGTCTTCTATCCTGAGAAATCAGAGCTATCCCGTTGCACAGACGAACCGCCGCCGGCAGTGAGTGCAAAAGGAACGGCCGCCGGTTCTGCCTGCATAGGATTGCACGCGTGGAAGTGTAAGAGAGACAGGGTCAAGTCTGTGGAGAGTGCAAGCCAACCACACCTACATTCATTACAGCTCTGGTGGGGAGAGCAGCAACCTAGTCGAGATCAATCCCCCACGCAGGTTATCAGCCGCACGCGGCTCTGCCTTTCTACAGCAACGACTACTTGATCTACTACGACCACAATGAACTCGGGCTCAAGCCAAGATACGACAATGACTTTCGGTGCCGATGTGGCAGCGCCAGCCGTTGGTGAGTCAACAGCTGATGACACAGTGGCGCAATCTGTTGATAGCTCCACGGAAGATGACAAAGGTCAATCTTCTGCGCTTGCCATTGCAAAGGCAGTTCCCAAAGTGAAAGCAAAGAGTCTACCAAGAGCATCTACGCCTTCGCGTCCGACATCCACAGGTTCGAGGACGGGCAAGGCTCCCGAACGACGAGCCGAAGCGTCTGGTTTTAAGGCACCTCGGACTACGTCCAGGGCCAAGGACAAAGGAGTGAAGACCTTGGAAAAGAAGTCAAGACCATCATCTTCGAGAAGCTCTTCAGCACGATCGAGGACTTCGGCTACTCGTGGGCGTGACAAATCCATGAATTGGAATCGGATGGTTACCAATCAACCACGTGATGCTGACGATCTGGATATGACTCTGGACACTATCCCAGCACGTGGTGATGCGTCATCGGTGACCACGCCAGCCATAGCTGATGGTCCGAATGCCTATCAGGAACTGACGATTTCGCAACAGCTCGAAGCATCTAACCTTGCACAGCAGATGTACTATCGCAGTCAGATGCAAGAATACGAAGGAGTCGTTCAGACCCTGATGGACAAGATCAAGGAGATGCAACAAGAAGATGAAGGATCTGGGATTCGCATTGAAGAATTGGAACGACAACGTGACCATGCATGCTTAGCCATGAGGCACATCAACAATGTGAATCAGGAGATGAAGCGAGACTATGAAACAGCTTTGTTTCGCATGGATGAACAGAACTCTGCTCAACAACGTCAAGCACATGCCGTTGCCGAGGAGTTAGCTCAACAGCTACACGTGTTCCGCACGGAGGCACCCACTAACTTTGTGCAGTTGGAGGCAAGAGCGCAAGGCGATGGTGAGCTTATGGCACGTGAGTATGAGCGTCTGACTCATGAACTTCATGAACACGCCAGAGAGAACTTGGTCCTCCGGTCAAACACAGCAAGTTCGGAACAAGCCTTACAAGCAATGCAGGAACGATTCCACTTGGTCAAGAACCAGGAGGTGCGGGCTGTGAACGAGATCCAAGGGCTAGCTGGAAACAGCGCAGCCATTGAACAAGAACGATTTCGGCTTCGCGAACGTCTTGGTGAAGAGGAAGAGTACCGCAAAATGGCTGTGAAGAGGATGCAAGAAGCAGAGGACCGACTTCATCAGAATGAAGATCATGCAAGGCGATCATTGCCTACTTTGCACGACGAGCTGAGTGAACTCAGGAAAACGCTCAAAGCACAAGAAGATCTTCAAGCGAGGACACGCAGCGAATGGGAGGCAGCGCGAAACTCCAATCAAGGAGGAGCGACGCGACCTTCGAGCATGCCCATGTCTTCGAGGACTACTGAGTCTGGCTGGGAGCACGTAGGAAAGGAAGTATTGCCTGCATTTTCCGTAGGAGGTGAGGTACGATCCCCTGAAATACGGTCCCCAAGTCAAGTTAGTCCAGTCGCCAAAGAGAAGTTCGCATTCTCGGAATCGGACAAGGACAAGAACCTTGCGATGGATGGAATTCCATTTACCGGTGGAAACTTCTTCACTGGCCGCAATTCAATGCCAATCGTGGCGGATGCAATGCCCGAGCACTACGTGCCAGGTATTAGCAGACCAGCACTTGCGCGTTCCACGCCTAGTGCAGCCACTTTGTTCGGCATACCAAGCGGATTTCATGGGAAAAGTGATGCGGCAGCCGTGCGTGATCGACAGCTACGCGAACTCTTGGAGGATCGCGGGATGTTGGGATCGAAGTCCACAGCATCTGCCAGCTCCTCAAGACCTGTGGGTGTCGACGGTATCACCGCATCTACGAAGGGCAACGACCTCATCGGTCCCCCTATTGCCTATGACGATTCCATTCATGAAGCAAGGAGACGTCAGATCGAGAAAGAGGTCGCGGAACGGTACGAGGAGAAGATTGCGGATCTGCGAAGCGAAGTACTCAAGGCCCAGAAAGCCGAACAACGTCTCAGAGATGATCGTGATGAGTGGAAGTTATTCGCTGAAACGATTCAGGAGGATAATGGAGACGATGACGGTGACGAGGCTGGCGACGAGAACGAAGATGGAGAGCACGATGAAGGAACCGGCACGGGGTATGACCCTCCTGACCCGCCTGACGATGATGATGATAAGAAGAAAAGCGGTGGAGGCAAACCTGAATCGGATCCTGGATCTCATGCGCGTGATCCTGATGGAGATGCAGATCCTGAAGTCACGGAAGTGAGGATTTCCAGGAGGGAGGCCGACAAAGTGACCGTACCTCCATGGCCTACTCTCACTCACCTCAACAACTGGCGATCCGTATGCACGGCGAATGTCTTAGGAGCATCAGCCGATCCAAATCATGAGGACTGGATGTTATGGCTGGCACCAGCATTTAACCCATTCCCTGATGTCGAAGCACTGAACGATTCAGGACACAAGAAGTTTAAGAGCGTAGACGTCAAATTGGGGATCGCAATGGTCGCAATGCTACGTGCTGGTGGTGACAAATCTGCTGACCTGTACTTGGAGGTGAACCGGAAGGCCAACGATTATATCAGCAGGCCCGAAGGGAAGATCATCAAAGGACGACAAATCATTGCGATGATGTATGAAAGCTTTCGAACGCATGATCGTCTCGACATGATCATCACTCTCGAGTATCTGGTGAAGCTCCAGTACCAAGGCGACAACAAGCTTCATACGTTCAAACAGACGTGGTTGGAAGTTCTGGGACGGATGAGGCCAGAAGACATACCATCCAAAACAGCTCTCCGTGATTGCTTGTACAGCAAGATCAAGGACTCGCCCGCAATGAAGATGGACTTGGGCATGCACTACGAACACTTGCCCTACAATCATGAAGACCGATCGTACGACAACTTGATGAAGATCATTGACCGTACCATCATGCGGAGACGAGAACAATCAAATCTCACTCAGACCCAAATTGGCTTGCGCCAGATGCTTGAGGGCAAGGATTTGCTTGCTGCACCGGCCAAGGTACCCGAGAAACCAACGCCTAACGCAGCTCCATACGCAAAGGTCAAGGCTTCGCCGACCAAGCCGGATAAAGCAACACCTGTACTACCTCAAAGCAAAGCGAAGAGTCATGCGAAAACCAAGCCAAAACCCACGAAGAAGACGAGGAGTGAGTCAGCGGACAACAGAGGTGACAAGAGCAAGAAGCAAATCCGCTGCAAGTTCCATTTCACAGATGCAGGGTGTCGAAATGGTGACAATTGCCCATTCAGTCACTCGAAGAAGACTCCAGAGCGACCCTTTACGCCGAGGACGAGAACTCCAAGTCCATCTGGAGGAGGAGGAAACAGGATATGCTACTCGTTCAAGAACACAGGCTCGTGCTCAAGAGAGAATTGTCATTTCAAGCATGAGGCAGCAGCTACCCCAGCTCCGGAACCAAAGGCAAAGGCTAAAGCCAAATCCGAAGCGAAGGCAGCTCCAGCGAAGCCGAAGGCCAAGGCCAAGGCGCTCCCTGCGGCACCCGCCATCAGATTGTGCCGAAGGTGGAATCCATCAGCTCCGGCGATATGGAAGCGATCTTCAAGACAAGATGAGGAGGAGTCAGATTGTCCATCCGTTGACAGCGACGCTGATTCGGATTGTTCAACAGACGACGAATCCTCGGGACCGACTACGTCGACCCGAAAGGGGATCAAGCGTAATGTGACATTCGCCGATGACGTGAAGTTCATTTCTTCGTGTCCTAGAAGATCGAAGAAGGACAAAGAGCGGAAGGTGAAGTACGTCAACATGGAAGCGCTTGTTAACGATGAGGATCGCGCCGTGAATTTGGAATTCGCCAAGCACAAAGCGAGATTGAGGGCACAGATCATGAGAGACATGGTTGACGACGATGATGATCAATGCGGAGATCGAGTTTCATTCGTACGGATCCCAGGAACGTCTCGGGTGGAAGAGGTTTCTTTCTACGACGGTGAGGATTCCATCGTTGAGCGTGAACTCGATGCTGCACACAGCAAGCGGATCATCAATCAAGGTGTATGCAAATGCATGGTTCAACCAGTCATCCTCAAGAAGAAGATCAAATTTCTCATGGACACTGGGTGTGGCCACGACCTCATATCTCAGAAGAAGATCGAGAAGCATAGTCTCGAGACACTCGTGACTCCAGAGCCCATATCATTTCAGACGGCAAATGGAATCACCGATACCGATCTCGTGTCGAACTTCCAGACTGAGTCGTTCGAGGAACCGATCAACGCTTATGTGTTGGATGACACACCGTCGGTGCTTTCCATAGGAAAGAGATGTATGAACTTCAACTACGGGTTTGTGTGGCCACCCGGAAGGGAACCATTCATGATCAACCCGCAGGGCAAGAGAATATCTCTGTTCGTGAACGGTGACATCCCGTACGTTCGTGCCGGGAGTTCTAAGTCATTGGTTCATGATGATCCGGAGGCCAAAGCGATCACCGGAATCTTCAAGGGTGCGCTAACAGCGGGCAACGTTGACGTCGGTGTCGCAGCTGCCGCTGAAGCTGCACCAAGCGAGGTTGAAGCAGAAGAAGAAGGTGACGATCATGAACGGCCTCCTGATCCTGAACCCCAAGAACCTCCTATAGAAGAAGTGCCAGAGTCCGAGGCCGGACGACCTCCGGACGACGACGAAGGAAAGGAGTGGGTGAAATTCCATTGGACGGTGACGATGAGGTGATCATTGATGTAGAAGGCGACGGTGCGCCGAGCCGCAAGGCCAGAGTCGGAACACTGAAAGCCGAAGCTAAGACGTTGGCACATCTGTGTACTCATCGCTACCGCAACCCATATTGCGAATCGTGCATGCGCGCGAAGATGAAGCACTTACGGACACAACGAGGTGCGTTTCAACGTGTGATCAAACACTGGGGAGATCTTGTGACGTTCGACTTCCTTGATATGCGCAAGGCCGCCGAAGCAGGCATCGGACTCGATGATGGAGCACGTGAAGTTCTAGTCATCAGAGACATCGCCACCAAAATGATCGCAGCGATTCCTACGGCTTCAAGGAGCACTGACGAAGTCGTCATGGCCATCAGACGCCTTATGGGAAGACGCAAGATTCATATGGCGTACAGTGATGAAGCACCAGAGTTCGATTCAGCTATGGCGCAGTTGAAGATCGTGATAGATCATTCCCTTCCAGGGAAACCCAGTAACAATTCACTCGCTGAACGGTCAAATCAAGAAGTGATCAACACAGTCGCAGCATCCATGCTACACGCCGGATTACCTGCCCAATACTGGTCTTTTGCGCTGAATTGCGTGATGCAGAACCTCAACATCGAAGACGTGGAGGGCGATGGGGATTCAGCATGGAAACGTATGACTGGAAAGGACTTCGAGGGAAAAGCCATACCCTTTGGGGCCAAAGTCTTCTTCAAGCCTACGGATACAAGGCCGAAGACATATGGCAACAAGTTCGATCCAAAGGGGATCCCAGGCATTTTCGCCGGATACATCATCACTGCTGGTCAAGGATGGTCCAAGAAGTATAGCGTGTGGGACATGAAGGAATTTGCCAATGCGAACTTGTCAATGGACGCATCTGTTCCCAGGAAGTTGATGAGACCGTACGAGACAGAAGTTATCTACTTCCCAGAGGAGATAACGTTTCCCCTGAAAGCCGAGTACGAGAGGATGAACTCAACCATTGAGGGACTAAGGGACAACGTTGACCTTGCTGGCAAGGAGATAAAAGACGGCGATGACGGGGATGACGGTCCGCCTGGAGGAAATGGTGGCAACGGGGATGATGATGATCAAGATGGTCTTCTTCCTCCACCGGATCCCGGAGAAGATCCCGACTTACAGGACATAGATCCATCTGACATAGAGACGGAGCCGTCCGGCGAAGTCTTCAAGTCAGCAGAACATGAAGCTATTGATGCTATAGGAGACAAAAGACTCGAAGAACTAGACGAAGAACTAGGTCTACGTGCAGCACCGCCTCTTTCTGAACCAAAGGTCACTGGAAAAGATCGACGATCGCCCCGCGAAGTCGGTCCAACCGGTAGACTCATCCCCGAAGGAGACATCGAAGAACCTGGAGAGATTATCAAGATCTTGAAGGAGAAGAAGTTGGCTCCCGAGGAGATTGAACATTGGAGTACGGGGAAGAAAGGGGACGGCATTGTATATCTCACCGACGATGGTGAAGCCTGCAAGATCGACAAAGTAGTAGGGACGTGCCTGAACAGATGAACTTCCGTACATCTGCTCATGGATGACGTCTCTTATCCAATACCCTGGCGTGCACGTGCAAACTCGGTAGAAAATGAAAGGCCATGCATAGTCATGTCTTGGCTTACTTCGGCAGCAGTCATAGCTGTGACCCATTCGGGTGGGCTAGGCTTGTTGTCGAGAGGTCGACATACAGTCTTGGGAAGGTTGTTGTGTCTGTAGCGCCACGCAAACGTGCGACCACACAAACGGCACCAAAGCTTACCGTATGAGTCTTCGTCTTTTGGCTCCTTTCCAAGCTTTCGGTTCCAAACCAAACTGTGTTTTGGGATGTTGTACTTGGTGTTCATATCTCGCTCCAACTTGTCCAAACGAGCTTTGGCATTGATCTTACCAGGAGTGTCCATCCAAGCGCCGGGTGGAAGATTCGGAAATGGACATTTGTTTTTGAGAATACGCAGATTGAGATGTTCCAAGCGCGATGTGCATTTGCCACATTTGACGCAAAAAGCGCCCCCTCCATGATACCGTATCCGATGACCGCGCTGTTCTCGGTCGGATGAATGCGGGTTCACTGGCGCGTTGCTGGATGATGGCTGCGAAGGTGGCGGACTTGTTTGACTCCCAGAAGGCAATCCATTACCTTGAGTATTGTCTGGTGGGGGTGGAGGAGCTTGATCATCAGGAGGATCTGGACCGTTAATGTCCGTATCGTGCCACTCCCTGATGTGTTTTTGCCATATATCAATGAGCACGTCTTGGATCTGTTTGATCTCTTTGAGCGTGAAAGACATACGGGTTGTGGGAATGGCGGCATAACGAAAGCACTGAGGGCTGCGCAAAATGCGCTGCCTCAGATGTTGGATTGGAGCCCTTTCAGCGCTGTAACGCTTGCAATTCCAGTGAATATGTAAAACTTCGTTGGGCACTTTACATACTGGACAGAGCACAGACTGTTGCTGTCTATGACGACCATCGCGTGAAGGACACATGAGGCCACCCGTCAAGATGTAAATGAGGATTTTGCTTCGCGGTCTAGGATCTTTTTCAAAGTGAGGGCCCGGAATGCCGCGATCAAGAAGGAGCTGCAAGCCATCGGATTGCAGATGTAGATCATGAAGAAGAGCTGTAGCTTTTGTCCTGTCCGCCCGCTCAATGCCCTGGAAATCTTGACGTGAGTGAGGAATTTGTTGCAGATGGTGTTCACGCCAACGTTCACGGAGATTATGTTCCCAGGAACGATCCTTGTCGGATAATTGTAAAATTTGTTGGACTGCAGGTCTGTAAACGGGGTCCGAAAAAAGTTGCTGGGCACGACGTAGAGGGCCTTTCTGTTGTCCGGGGACAGAATGAAGATTGTTGTTGATATATTGGCGTTGGGGAGCTTTGGAGCAGAATCGCTGAAGTGATCGTAGAGCGGCAAAGTTCATGGCAAAAAGCGGTTCCAAAGTGGGCATAACGACTACAGTGTACAGAACCATGGGCGTGAGGCTGTAGTAGCTGATGCGAAGAAGTGCTCGCGTCATCGAGGCTCGCATGGTCGTAATGCGCGATTGCGGAATATAAAGATCATGAGTACCTTGACCCCATGTTAACCGATTCATCAATTGTTGTTGTGCGAGAAGCCTGGCTCGCCATCCAAGCGGAAGAAGACTGCAAGCCCGAACTGATGCCAACCAGCCGTCCACGCGTTGTTGCATAAGTGATGTCCATGACGATGCGGTGCCACAAACAATGCTTCCTCCGACGAGTCGAAATGCTTCTTTGTGATTTGGTATGTCAGGCAGAAGATTGGCAACATGAGGATCCCCATACGTGAAACATTTGCCGGGATTGAGCTTACTACCAGAGAGTGTCGAAAAAGTTTGCACGGTTTCGTGCGTGGAGCGCAATCCTGCACGTAAATGTCGTAGGTCCTCGGCAATAACAGTTGCAGAAATATCGTCCACATAGGCCTTGGGCACAATTTTCGCGCGAGCTTGACCAAAGTGACCGTGTTGTAACCGTTCCAACCAGCATGCAATCAGACTGGCTAAAAGGATGTTGCTCAAAGGATCTCCTTGTATGATGCCATTGGATGGAGTATATGCTTCACTGAACGCCTGACCAAGTTTGTAGTGCTTTTTGTGGGACTTGTAAAAGCCCCGCAAGCCCTGTATGACCGACAGAGGAGCTCCTCTGTAAGTTAAAGTGTCGATGGCCTGCAAGATCGACAAAAGGGGAGTTCCGTACAAGATCCGAAGTGATGGTCGACGAACACGTCCTACACGGCGACCTATCCATTCTTATTCTCCGGAAGCATGGAAGAAAATGAGTGAAGCGGAGAAGAAGGCAGCGTACAAGAAGGAAAAACGAGACAAAGCTCGAGTTGCCAAGAAAGACCGGAAGAAGGCTGTGATAGGGAAGAAGATAGTCACCAAGATTTTGGACAACATGATCTTTCCCAAGATTGTTCCATGTGAAGAAATCGATCTGCAACTCAACGTGTCCATTGACGACGACGATGGATGGTCTTGGGCACAATCCTATGTGGATCAATACACACAAGAACAATTCTTGGCGGACGTCGTGCCGGCTGTTCCGGCACACATGGTCATGGATGACAACTGGATTCCGTCTATGCCGTGTACGACTTCTCACAGAAACGTACATCGGGAAAAGAATCAGGCAGGAGGATCATGCTTCAATGCCATGGTTACTCGACCCGTCACACGCAAGGAGATGGTCAACAACCCCAAGGCCATGGAAGCTTTCATGAAAGAATGGAAGGGATTGTGGGACCAAGAGGTGTTTGATTTCTCAACTACGCGTGAATATGACGACGTCGTCGCTGAGGCAAAGAAGAAAGGTGAGAAAGTACATATGGCGCGAGTACATGGACTGATATACGAGAAGAACTATCAGCTCAAAGAGGACGATCCTGCCAGGAAGTTCAAAGGGCGAGGTGTACTACTTGGTGATCAGGTCAAAGACCAGAACATGGAAGCCGCATTGTTTCAGGATTTGGGGAATTCCCCGGCTACGTTTGACGCCTCACGGTGGGCAGATTATTACGGATGCCTTCCTGGCAACGATGTCCAGATGGCGGATGCTATCCAAGCATACATTCAGGCGAGACTATCGGGAACTCCATGTTGGGTTGAACTGCCTGATGAAGCCTGGCATCCATCTGCGAAACGGCATAAATTCCGCAGACCTGTGTGTCGCCTGATCAAAGCTCTATATGGACATCCTGACGCAGGAACCATGTGGGAACAACATTGCCACACCGCGGTACAGAAAGTAGGATTCAAGCCGATTGGCGACGAATGGCCATCATTGTATTTCCACCCGCAAATGAAGCTCTTACTTGTCATCTACGTGGATGATCTCAAGATGGCAGGACCCAAAGAGAATCTACCCAAGGGCTGGGACATGCTGCGCCAAGAACTCCGATTGGAAGAAGAAACGCCACTAGGTTTGTATCTGGGTTGTCGCATCTCCAAGGGCGAGGCAACGTTGCATGACAAAACGAAGGTGCAGACCGTTACCTACGACATGGAGACGTACCTGGACATGACAGTCAAGAAGTACTGCGACGTGACTGGGTTCGATCCGACAAAATTCAAGACGGTACCATCGCCGAGTCCGGCTGAGGAGACTAAGAATCACCCAGCTCGCGCTCCGGCACAGTCAGGTAAAAGCCATCGATGCACGTGGTGTGGACACACCATGCCTGTTGATAAGGACGGTCGGCTTGTTCCGCCTCCACCTATTCCCAAGGCGCCAGAGGAAGAGGAGATCAACGAGGCTAATCGCGGCGCACTTGCTCCGCAGGCAGCAAGCATTCTCATGAAATTGCTTTATGCCGCGCGCATTTGCCGCTTCGATCTTCTGCGCAGTATCAACAATCTCGCACGCAAGATCACGAAATGGACCAAGAAGGAGGATGCTCTTCTTCATCATCTCATGGCCTATGTGCACCAGTCCAAACATCACATGATGATTGGATGGGTCGGGAACTCCTTGGAGGACTCGTCCATCGGGCTGTTTGCAGATGCGGACTATGCAGGTTGTGGAGAAAGTTTGAAATCTACCTCCGGTGCTCATTTGCACATTCAAGGTTCTCATACAAGATTTCCCTTGGCGGGACTTAGCAAAAGGCAGGGGTGCTTGAGTCATTCCACACCTGAGGCCGAGATTGTCGCGGCCGACTTTGCCATGTCACGTCTTGGATTGCCTGCTATCACGTTGTGGCAGCAGCTTGGGGGGCAAGACCCCAACTTCGTCTTCTACGACGACAACCAGACCATGATCGGGGTGATTCGCACGGGCAAGAATCCGACTATGCGTCACTTGGAACGTACCCACGGTATCTGCATTGGATGGATGCATTCTATCTTTCAGGAAGGTTACGTTTCTCTTGCCTATGAGGTCACTGCCAAGATGTCCGCGGACATACACACCAAGTCGTTCAAGGATTCTGTGTCCTGGACGCATGCGTGTCAACTCATCAACATTTTTCCGCCGGCTCTCATTGGCTCCCAAGAGATTATGGATCTGATGCGCCCTACTCATACCCAAAGCACGGATGAGAAGGGGCAACAGCATTACTCGTTCAAGAGCGAGGTGCCTTGTTTTCCTTACACGCAGACGCCGATCCTCCCTCAGGTGTTGTATCGCGCTGGATTGTCGAGTAAGGAAGGCTTGCAAGAACATGACAGTGTGGACCCCATCCTGGTTGTCAAGTTCCCGCGCATGTTGCGGGGGCCGCCTTCCGCGTTGCCGCCTGGTCGTTACCTTCGGTCGACTTGGATTCTTCGTGAAGGGCAGTGGCACCAGATGGAGGATCGTGCTGCTATCCTTGATCAACCGGGCAAGTTCGACCGCTATGTGGAGCGTGCTGTGTTTCAGTACCATCCGGTCCGGGGGCATTTGCGCCCCGCCGCTATTGCGGACGTCCTTGCGCCGCCGTTTTTGCCTCCTCCTGAACCGCCTTTGGGACAGTCTTATGTGCGCGCCCTGCCCGCCAAATGGCGAGCGGTGGTTGTCACACTGGCGCGTGCCATCCATGGGGGGTACCAGGGCTTTACATTGCCTCTTTGTTTCAACGGCCAGTCCAAAAGTCAAGCCTCTCAATTCGGTTATGACCAATGGTCGTCAGTGTACGAGGATGTATGGCATGATGCGGCTGAACAGAAACGGGAATATCAAGGATATGATGGAGCAATTGTGCCCCACGTGGTCAATTTCGCCGAAAACAAGCCCAAGGAGGGCCTGGTGATCCAATTCCTCGACCACGATGGAGGGTTGGTCCACACCTACAAGAATCTTTACAGCCGGTGGAAGTACCGTATCACTATCAAAGATGCTCCAAAAGCGGTGACGGTGTGGACACTGGTAGGGGTCGATGAGGAGAACTGGTGGAATGAGTATGCTCCAGGCAAGGATTGCATTGCACAGCATGCTCCCGATTCTCACTATGACCCTGGGCTGCAAGTGAATGTTCTGAGTATGGGGCGAGAAGTTGACGACGCCATGTGCGCCTACCTCTTCGATGTGGTGGAAGCAAGGAAAACAACCCTAACTCCGTGATCTTCATTGGTGCAGGGGTGTTAGGCAAGAATTCGTGGCTGAGTCGGAAAATCGCTGACAACCCTGAAAGGGCCAAATTGCGGACAGACTACCCATGGGGGGAGGTCGTCCAAAGAATTGCGCGCAGAGCGGCATCATGGGGGTTCCAAATCATCATCGAAGTACCTCCTCGAGTACCAGTCCAGGAAACCAAGCAGTACAAGGGACTTCAGGAAGATGCCATGTGGAAGAGCATCAAGATCCAAGGATGCACTCACGGGCAACGTTATACCTTTCGGGATCCTGTATCTCCCGGAACCGCCGTCGAGCTCGGCTACTGCAAGGATGAATGGGAGTACATTGCCGCAAACGTCGCGTTGCATCCTAAGTCGTCTGACGTGTGCTCGTCCAAACATTTGCACATGACCGATTCGGACGCTAAGGATCGATCTGATAAATGCGAGTTGACTAGCCAAATCTCCAGGAGATTGCTTAAAGCCTTGAAATTTCAGGCAACGGGCGATGGGAAGATTGGTAGCCATGCCGTCGAAGGCTGGTGGACGAAAGCCTGACCGCATGATCGTTGACCTATGTGGCTTAGGCAATGGCTACGCCGTGCCTAAGTCCACTAAGGGATGCGCTCGCATAACTTGCAAGGAGCTGATTGGCTCTAAGGCCGATGAGGACAGCCTCATCGGTGCAATGAAGGATGCGTGCCGGAATGACCTGCGCACACCTGTGCTATTCGTGGCATCGCTTTTGCGATCAGGTGCTGGTCCTGGAAGTAGTGAAGGGGCTTGCGTGGGGGGTGAGAAACGTTCCGGTGGGAAGTACAAGGTTTTCAGAAGTATCTTGAAATCTCTCAAACGCCTGCTGAAGAAGTGTGCGGAATTTTCCGACGTCTATTTTTCGCTTGACATGCCTTCTTCATGTTCATGTTGGTCTTGGCCAGAGTTGCATGCTCTTGTTTCAAGTGGCAAAGTGACGAAGGTTAAGATTGATGACCATGTTGGTGCTGGTGGCGATGGTGGTGGACGCAGGATCATGTTCTCTAACATGCCTGAAGCGGATCGTTTGATGGTGAGACTGGATGATTGCTTGGACCATGAATCGAAGAGCAGTTTGTTGCAACGCATTGATGTTTCATGGCGGTCGATTGCGAGAAACGTTCGCAGCCTTGTTCGAGCTCATGTCAGTGTCAGTCACGATGCACATGAATCTGAGGACATTGCATGGCAGCAACATCAGTGTGTAGACGCTGATGAAGGGGCTATTAGACAGCCCCAACTAAGGAACAACTAAGGTCTGACCGGACGGATCGGGGAAGGGTGCCTCTTACGGAGAACCCGGAACCGTGAAGTCGAGTAGGGTGTAGGGACTTCTCTCCTACGGAGGAAGGACCGAACCCCGAGCCATGGCTGAAAGCTACAATGCCTACGAGCTGGCCTTCGAAGGAGTGGACCACGAAGAAGTTTTCCCATCTGGTGGGATGCTGCGGACGTTTCTGAAGTTCCACAAGTTCCTGGAGATGTATTCTGGGGATTCGTCGCAGAGCGTTTCGCTCCCGCCAAAGATTACGAAAGACAAAGTGGTCGACAATGATCTCATTCGCACATGGGCAGCTTTCAAAGCACCTCCGTTGGTCTTGCTGTTCACGTGTGCAAATCTGTCGCCAGGAGGGGATCTTTCCATTCGAGTCCGAGAAATCCTCAAAGCTTGCTTATTTGCTGCCCCTGAGGAGTACATGGACAAACCCTATGGGGAGATACTCGCCATGGTCATCAAGTTTGGTGGAGGTCTCAAACACATTGTTGCTGACTACGAAGGGAAGTTCAGTGCCATCACAAGATTTATGGTGGACGAGGAAGTGATCCGCGATGATGCAAAGTTGGCTGTGGTTGAACTGGAACAAGAAAGAAAACAAGTTCGGTTCGACTTGAACACTGCGACCAGGAACATCGTTAGCGCGGACGTGTACTACAATCTCGCCGTTCTCATCAACTCCGTGGAGACGCCCTACCAGACAGTGACAGACACGAGAATTCAACAATGGTATACGGTGAATCAGGACTACTACCACAAGTTGCCCATGTCAGGCAGAGCACCTGACCAATCCGACTTGTTGGGAGAGCCTACGTTATGTAGGGTGTGCAAGCTGATGTACATGTTCGCAAAGCACACTGGGTATGGACTTCGGACCTACAACCAGGAATGCGCAGCGAGCAACGATGGCGCTACGCCAATCAACGTCCACCAGCTGGCTTTGATGATGCGCACATTGCCTCAAGGCATGGGACATCCGCTCGCCTTTGCGATGAACTCACTCCAGGCGTTCAGTGTCTGTCTCCACGTGCTTCATTCCTACGTATCATGGGTCGATCCACAAACTGGACTCCCGCATTACAGATGGTCTAACGACGTGCTCCCTGATTCCGACTACACCACGTATGCTTTCCTCAAACACCATGTGGATGCAGTATGTGCAGCTCAGGACAAGAACGGTTTCCAATTGCCGGATGCGTTCCGTGGCTACACCTGGAATCAATGCGGAGTTGAATCTGGGTACGTGGTCGACTGCTCTACCAAACGCGCCACATTGGGCATATGGGAAGCGGAATTCCAACAGATGAGGGCACCAAATCCGCTTATGCAAGATGATGGCCTATTTCCGCCCAACCTTCAACGGCATCCTAGCTGGGTATACTCAACGGGGAGAGTTGCGATGCCTACGGCAAGCAACCTCGAACCGGAAGGAATCGTGCACCCTGAGCATGGAAGAACGCCGGGACAATCGCAAGGATCCGCTGCCGGACCTCGAGCCACCCCTAGCCACGGACCAAAGAGGGCAAGGACGGACGAGGCAACGGCATCGGCGTCGTCATCTTCTGCGGCACCTCCTCCACAACAACCGACTTCGCAGCCGGAAGAGGAACCATCGCAACCGACATGGGAGGAAGCTCCAATCCCCGCTGGCGCTCAGGAAAGTTGGTACCATTATGTCAACATCGATGAGAAGGGTTGTCGCTCGATCTTGCTGACGACGACCCGCGATCAAGACGAGTACCCACCTACCATTGATGAGACGCCAAAGTTTGTGGCCAACCACGACGTGGGGACCACACCAATTCAGCGTTACGTCAGAAGACTGGTGACCTATTTGGCACGGATCCGTTCCGTCTCTCAAAATGATGACAAGGGTCTCAACCTGAAGGTCTACGTGAAGCTGAGTACAAAGGTGTGGTTACGGATGTATTCACGGCTGTACCATGCATTGGCATTGGTGTCATGCGTGCATCTTCCTTCTCCTCCGATGCTTACCTCGGCAGTGATGATCGAGGCAGACAACGATCTTGTCGACAACGATGAAATTCCGGAAGAAGCAAGGATCAACACCATGAACACGCTGAATGGATTTCGCAATAGTTTGGGCATGGGTGGCAAACCCGATGCCGCAACTATGCGCTCTCAGTGCACAATCCTCGTCCAAGACTTTGACATGGTTGCAAGGACCAGGGGATCAACGCACACGGTGAGAGAGAACCTCGGCATGCATGGATGGAGCGAGGTCTACATTGTGAGCCCGTCGATCACCGCAGGTGCCAACTACAACTTCCAAGTCACAAAAGGATCGTTGGAATCTGTGAATGCGACATTGGATGGCTTGACTGAAGAGCAGCTTGCAACCGTCACATTGCATTACCATCTGTCTCTCCAAGCGATCCTCATCGAGAACATGTCCTTTCCGATGAGTGAGGTTGGAGACGGAGCAGCAATTCGCACTGACTTGCAGCGACAGCTCAAGATCACGTACGTTGACCCTATCATTGCGGCAGGGAAGCGTACCACGCGCCCTCCAATTGTCAACATCAATCACGACTTACGGTTCGTTGGAGCAGCTAGCAATTACCTTCAGCACAAAGCTTCTCTGTTCAACGGTTTCCACGCGCTGGGAATGTACATTGAACTGGAGTTGCGGGCCCGAGCATGCGTGGTGATTCATGGATCTTCGTTTTGGTCAAGAATGTACAGCCAGATGAAACATGCGTCGTCAGGCGTGCATACACTGTCAGCCGAAAAGGTGCCAGCACCGGACAATCGGGTCAGGTTCAAATTGGGCCTCGCTATCTACGAGAAGCAGCTGTTCTGCGAGAAGATGGTATCCACGTGCTTTGTTGAGGCATCGAAAGTTCGCTCATGGGACGAAACTGTCCGCGCCGACTCAGTCGCTCACCCGTCGCTTGTCGAGATTTGGGAGGACAAGAGTGAAGTCAAGACGTCCACCAGGATTTCGCAGACATGGTTTACGGGAGAACAGCAGCAACAGATCAGGTCGGGTGCCCAGGGTGACACGGTCGCTGAATCGTCCACAGTCACCTGGCAGGATTTTGACATCGCCATGACCGTTCCCGAAGCCTACTACGACAACAGGCACTACTGGTTCCGGATCGACACCTATGCGACCCCGAACACCGGTTATGTCAAAGGGAGAACGTTCTATTGCCCTGGATGTGAAGCGATGAAGTTGGCTGAGTGCTACGCACAGGCCTTCTTCAAGCCGACCGGAAACGGGTATCCTGGACACTGCATTGGGTGCGCGCATACTTCAGCCTTGAAGATGCAGCATCAAATCGGCTCCTTCAATGACTTGGTCGCGTCCCAGAAGTACACCTTGGCTTGCGCAAAGCACCTTTATGACCTGAGGCTTCAATTTGTGGACCCTCGCATGGACATCAAGGAGTTCCTCAAAGCTTGTGCGGAAGTGGTCTACGAAGACATTGGCAAGACGGTTTCTCACTACGGTGGTCTCCGAATCACAGCCAGTCAGGCCATCGAGTACGCGGCATGGGGAAAGGCCAAACAGTTGGCATGGGACAGGGGATACGATTCCGAAGGCAAGACATGCTACATCTGCTACTACGATGCCGGGAACTGCGCTTATGCTGGTTTCATGAGAATGCTTTTGACTCCGGAAGAGCGCCAAGAATGCTACAGAGGGTCAGCCTTGCCCAAGGAGGAACTCCTGGGTGACACGGTGGAGCTGGCGCTCGGGCTTCTTACAATTGCAATGAGACACCCAAGTCATTTTCCGAATTGGGGTGGCCTTGAGGGAGCAAATGCGTGCGTGAGGGGAATCGAAAGATCATTCTTCCGCTACGCGTCGGCCGAAGCTATCGAGCTGATCACGGTTGACTCCCCACGCAAAAGGACACCGCCCAAGAAGAATGAAGCAGTCGCTGAGATCGTCAACAACATGTCCGCTGACCTCGTGATTGATTTCACAGTGATCGTCGATGGTGATATCTACCCCGTAGAGATTGCGAGAACCGACGAGACACAGGCCGCTGACAACGTCACGGACGATCCAGGGTTCTCCGTTGCTCCACCAATACCTGCTCAGGATGTAGATGTGGATGCGCAACCCGAAGAAGAACAAGGTGCAGAAGGCCCTGATCCCAGGCAGGCGATTCGTGAAGGATTTGTCGCACAGCTTCAGGACTATGTGGGAGTGCTCGCTCAAGGCGAAATGTCAGTCGGAAGTGACCGCCTCACGTTCTGCATCGCTTGTGGCAGTGATCTACACACTCTGTCCAATTGCACGGAAAACTCTGCAACCCGGGATCTGGTACTTCGAGGCATCCAGATCATCAAAGAAAGCCTTCTTCGATATCCACGTCGAGTACCTCCACAAGAGGCTGAGCCAATGGACGTTGACACCACAGACCATGTGAGTGTTGCATCCTCGGACCGACGACCCAAGGCCAAAGCCCGACCGCGACGCGGAGGCGAAGCCGTACGGGGTGATGTGGTCTTGATCCGTTATGAGAACAAACACAATCTCTGCACGGATGTGGAAAACCGTCGGGGCCTACATGATGCTTGTGGCGTACCACTGCAGGAATCAGGACCAGAGAATAGCCAGCGGGTGGTGGACCTCATTGAGCAGCTTTCGGACTATCGCGACCGACGCCTACCTCAACGAGGAGACCGTCCTAGCTTTGCCTTTAACGATACCACTCAGGGCTACACCAATGCAGGCTATGAATGCATCGGCGGCGGAAGGCCAATCCGGTGCGGGATTCTCGACCTGATCCCAACCAGGGGTGCAAGCTTCATCAACAATCGATGGGACATCGTGAACGAAGTTGTCCTTCGCAACATCACCCGTCAGCGCAGACTAAACGCGGATTGGGCGCTATCATGCATCCAATCTGACCTACGTCACAGAATCGCAAGGCGCCCAGGCTCGGAATGGCTTGACAACAGGTGCCAGGTGGCATTCAACAGCGTCATTCGATGTGATGAAGGAGGGTGGGTGATGATCGAAGACTTGGTGAGGCATGAGCAACTATGGACCCATGAAAGCAGACGCATCACCGAAGCGGTCTCAAGGACCGATGAGCAACAGAAGAAGAGAGTGTACAATGAAAGACTTCAGCTATTGTTCCAAGGGAACATGCTCGCAGCCACGAAACGCCATAAGGCCAAGATTCGGTTGCAGTTCCTGGGAGTGAGAGTGAAGGACCCCGGCACGGAAACTCTTGGATCAGCAGGTTCGAACATGTTGGTATCGGTTCCTGACCAGATCACGGAGATCCAGAACAATGATCATTGCCGGCACAGCCAGAGGTACCTGAACGTTTGCAACGGCTGGGTGAAGCCATGGGCAGTTCGGGCTACAAGTGGTCACTCTGCGCACTCAGATCCCCAGAACAATTTGCTTCAGTTGGACAAGAACAGGTTCGCAATATCTCCATCTATGACCCTCTTGCAACGTCTTGGAGGCGCGTTCCACGCTACGGCATGCCGCAACTTGGATTCCATTGTCACGCAAGGCATCATGCCTGGTTCGGAGGACCCCGACGGGGACTTCGACCATAGGCGCCAATTTCGAGGCAACCAAGGCGGCAGACTCCACAGCTATTGGGGGGTGTTTGCACCGTTCGATCACCGGAACGCGACGACCAAGATGCGGGTACATGGACGAGATGCCAAGCACATGCCACTGGCGGTCCTTCATGTCCCATCGCAGGACCTTGCACGAGAAGATGGACGTATCACAGACAGCGGCATCATGATCGTTGGCCGAACGATACCGTTCCATTTCGTCAAGGAGGTATGGTTTTGCGTCCCGGATCCTCAAGATACACACTCTTTCGCTCTGGTGGAAAAGATCTACGATGAACGATTGGAGAAAGAGCTGGTGTTGGACTACAATGCATCACCGTTGCTCCCTGAGTTCGAGAGATACCGAACGCCGAGCAAGATCATGGAATTGCTTTGCGAAATGCCTCCTGGACCCCACGACACCAGCAAGGAGCAGATCATTCGAGACCTCACGACTGTCCTGGAGTCCCACAGGGAGAACACGGTTCGGCATCATTACATGGACAAAGGAATCAAGTTTGTCATCAAGAATTGGCGACCCGAAGACCTACGCAGAGACGAGGATGGAAGGAGAATGAGGGTGTGCCCGGCATGCTACAACATCGTTCCAGCATGTTTCTCCCGATGCACGTCTTGCTGGTCACAGTTCGTTTCGAGCGGATATTACCAAGGTTCTCCACAACGGGAGACTCCTACGGAGATCCCCAGTGACTTCATCGCTCAGACAATGGAAGCCGCAGCAGCAGCAGTGCCTGAGGCGCCCGAAGAGGAGCAGGAAGCCATGGAGGTAGAGACCGTTGCGGAACCTGAGGAAATCCCAGAACCATCTGTCATCGCAGAGGACGATCCAGAACAGGAACCTGATGAAGAAATGGACATAGAGCCAGGAGAGGAATTTGATGACGCAGTACCAGATGCAGTTGCACAGGAACGTCGTCCCGTCTTCATTACCGGCCAGTCTTTGAACATCGATCCTGAGCTACAACTTGCACGTACCGCCATGCAGCCATCCTACTATTCTGGAAAGCGAAATGCCCATTGCATTGACGCCAACATGGCCGCTCTTTCGTATATGGCATACGTGGTATGCAGATCCATCTACAAAGCTTGGTCAGGGTTCGCAAAGTGGGCGACTATGCCGTTGTTCCAGATGAAGGAGAATTTCGCACTTGGGCAACGCTATGATGTGCTCGGAAAGTGGGGATCTTTGGCGGCAGTGGATAGGGAAACGGGTGTGAGCAAGGATGTGACTGATGAGGAGATCATTCGCTTTGCCAAGGAGCCTGAGAACCTCAAGCAGTATGATCCCAACGGGACTTACACCTTGAAGCGCTTCCGGACGAACCAGATGCTTTCGTTGCTTACACGGGGAGCCAACATGATGGGAATTGGCAGGGACAACTTCAACCCTACTACTTACTTGAAGAGCGAAAGGGATGAAGATGTGAAGGCTATGCACTTTTGTTGCCTGAACGTCCTGTGCGAGGTGATTCCAATGGTGACGGGACACCAACAATTCTCAGTGCTACGACCAACGCCAACTGGACCGGTGGACTTCTTGTACATCGACCCCGTCGGTATCCTGCTGACTCATTCCGATCATTCAGTCCAGACCATCGGATTGCTGGTGGACCACAATGTGCAAATGCCTGCGCATTTCATGGACAGATTGAACAGATCCAAGGCTGAGAGACAGCAAAACCCGACGACCAAGCGTACTGAAGCCCTACACCACATTTCGGCTGCTGACTATCTACCTCCAGGTGGTACTTCCATCCTGGACACGCCTGTCACTACGGAGGAACGTGCAAGCGCTTCTTCGGCCAAGGGACCTTCAAAGGGGCGTGAGAGAGCCGGAGGTGAACAGCATGGAGGCTGGAACGCCAACACCTACTATGACTACACCGCCGGCAAAGGCCGAAACAAAGGCAAGGACAAAGGAAAGCAAAGGGAACAGTATCCAGAGGAAAACCTCCGGCCCTGGGACCGCGATCCTGCGACCACGCGAAGATGGAGATGAATCAACGCTTGGTCTTCCTCGCCTATCAGTTCGTGACCTCTGAGCTTCGCCCATGGAATGCCATCGCGAATGCTTCTTTCTTCGGTGACGCCTGATTCGTTTGCCATTTCAGGGGATCGTTACTGACGTAGATGAGTGTCACAACGTTTCTAATTGGGATGCAAAGCTCTGATTTTCAATGTCAACGTTGCGGCGGAACATTTTCTGTTGTCCTATCGTGCCATCTTCCGGGTGAGCAGCGTCGGAGACGCAACTCATGGGGGGTGCGAACGGACTGCGATGCCTTGTCAAGTTCTAAGGTGTCACTATAAGAGCTGTGAGCAAGACCGTGTAAAGTGCAAGAGAAGGGGGCACGCTACGCGTCCCTCGACTCTAAGGGGGCACGCTACGCGTCCCTCATCTTTACCTTTCTATGTGACCGCCCACGCAACGTTTGGCTCAAGTCAATGCCCATAGCTAAGTGCTATAAGTGTCTTCTATCCTGAGCAATCAGAGCTATCCCGTTGCACAGACGAACCGCCGCCGGCAGTGAGTGCAAAAGGAACGGCCGCCGGTTCTGCCTGCATAGGATTGCACACGTGGAAGTGTAAGAGAGACAGGGTCCAGTCTGTGGAGAGTGCAAGCCAGCCACACCTACATTCATTACAGCTCTGGTGGGGAGAGCAGCAACCTAGTCGAGATCAATCCCCCACGCAGTTTGGGATTAGGGGTTTTAGCATGTATACAGGGGCCTAGATTTTATCGTTTACGGTGTGCGTTCGTGGCTTTGGGGTTTAGCTGCCGAGTTGCAGCTGCACCATGATCTCTGCCTTTTCCGAGATCTTCTTGTGCAGTAGATGGAAGGCTTGGAAACATCGTGCGCCATTGTGGGAGGCTCTGAGGGTGCTACGGTCGTTGACCGTTGGCATCGCTGGCAACCGAAGACACATAATCGCAACTTGCGCCACTCGCTGTCTAGGATCTACAGCCAGAAAGCTCCCAGTTGTCCGGTAGTGAACAATGCGCATAGCCCCGAGAAAGCCATCAATCGGAAGAAAGCCCTGCAAAAAAAAAAAACTCGTCGGTTGGATGCCGGTAGCTGTGCGTCGCCCCTACTTTAGAGGATCTGCCGACTTGTGAGGCAGGTCAGCCTGACAAGTAAGCATGTAAGTACCATATCCTAACAAGGTAATCCCAACCATCACCTGCTTGGCAAGTCCGCTGATCTTTTTACTGTGAAACCTGGACCCGGAAAGCGCTACTGATCCCTAAGCCTGAAATCATTGAACCCTGGCACTAAACCAGACTTGGCCGAATCCTGAGTCTGCAAACCTAGCCGCAGCCCGACATGAGACAAAAGCACCCTAAACTTCCTAAGCCCTAGCGCCCCAGTCATGGGACCCCCTATAGAACAGAGGGAAAGGTTGCTTAAATAATAAACCCCAGCCCTAAACATCAAAGCCGCTGCAAGGTTTGGACTTGGTTCGCGTTTGCGCCGTCGCTGCCCAAGAGATTGGGGCGGTGCCGGACGCGAATTTAATTTTTGGGGTTTGGGCTTTTGGGCAAATCCACAGAAATTTCCTTGTTACCGACATTTGGCCTTCTCTGCTGGACATGTCCCGCCCGAAGCTTTTCCAGGTTACCTGCAGCGTGGACGTAGCGCTTGCTGCCTGGGGCCCGGGAGAATCTCCATCTGATCTATTCGGGTTTAGGGTTTGGGGCTTTATCGTGCAATGAAGTTCGCACTCCTTGGCAGTCTGCAGGTGCCTACATAATTCTAGATTTAGGATTTTAGGGTCTAGGGCTCTTGGGTTCACCGTCCTAGCAGTGAGTTCCATACTGTGGATCTATGACTACTATGATTAATGTCATTACTATTGCTGGCATGGTTAGTAATTAGCACGATTCGCATTTTTGGTATTTTTTTAGTATTATTACTATTGTCGTAGAACCTGGCCCGAAACCGACAATCGTAAACCCGGCCCAAAGCCCCAAAAGCCTCAAACTGCCCTAAACGCTACCGAAGCTCTGATGTGCTCCCAGGCCGTGTCCTATCCGCTCTGGCACTTGAAGACTCGTGAGCAGGCGGATGGTTCAGGGTTTAGGATGTTTGGCATCTCACTATGTCAACCCAAGCCTGACATACTCAAAGCCATAATATAACTTTAAAGCCCAACTTCAAGGTAGATGCCCGAAAACCTCAAACCGATCCCAAAGAAAGACGCCAAACCCAAGATAGACCTTACAAGTCACGCTCCTTCGACCTAAGCCGTATACGCCGTATAAACCCTGAACTGTAGATTTCCAGAGAAAGCCGTCAGGTACTGGGAGGCAGCGCTGCCTTCCACTTCAGTGAGCTCCGTAGCCACCACGGGCCCGAGTGGCTGCACGAAGTCGTTCCTGCCTTCCTCTAGGGGGGACGAGTATGGCTGAGCTAGCGCGCAGGATTTGGAAACAGGAGTTTTATGGTTTTAGGCTTTATAATGCTTTAAGCTTTGCGGTTCGGATGGAACTTGGCTCTGTTTAACTGTTTGGCTGAGGGTTCAGGCTGCTAGCAAGCATCACTTTCCCTACTGCGAACAGGTGAACACCGGAGAAAATGCGCATGGGCGTGGCATGTGGCAATCGTCCCTTCATGTCTCGTGAGGTTGCGATTGGGACTTTTGCGCCTTCCAGCAGTCGGGGAGTCATGGGTTCAGACTAAATCGTCCACCCGAACCCGTAGCCCTAACTCCGACCTGCGCATCCCAAAACCTCATTCTTGAAGGGTGAGGCACGATTACGAAGGGGTCATCACTACCTACTATTTCCTATGGCCTAGGCCAACCGATGGACTTGAATGAGCCCTTGTAGATTCAACGAGCTATGGAACGCACGGGAGATCTGGACTGCTCGAGGTTTAGGTCCACTTAGAGTTCAGAGTTACATAAGTGTTCCTTAGAAGCCTCCGAAACCGCGGTAAGCCTTGGTCAACCCTGAGAACAAAGCTTAAGCCCCAAACCTGAAGTGTTAAGCAACACGCAAAGAACCAGAGCCCGACACGCGAATCATTCTAATTATTGGGGCCATTAGTTCAGGCACACCCGAGTCTTTTCCGAGGCTGGCCGGACTGTATCGGGGAGCCGTGTTCGGAACCATTGGCCTCCTGCGCGGGGCCTGGGATACAAGACTCAGTCCAAGTTTTCCTTGGCCCCGTTTAAGCTTTTAAGGATCCCTCAGAGGCTCTGAGGTGTTTGACATGGTTCCTTTGCAGGCTTTGCTAGGGATTCTCGTTAGGAGGCTTCCAGGCCTACTTCAACAGCTTTTTTCGGGTTGTATACCCCGACCCTCTTTGTACCCTTAAACAGGGGAATACGGCCCCAAATAGCAGGTATTAGGGTAGACTGCAGAGTGGGCAAGGGTTGTTCGAGGAGGGATTCAAGGACTAGGACACCAGCAAGGACTGCGGCTGTTTGCACAAAGTCGGAAGCGCCGTAGGCCAAATCGAACTCTTGGAGTCCACTTGCCCAAACCATCGCTCAGGTTCCAGCTTAGACTCCTAGAGCCAGAGCCTGACAGACTCCCAGAGCGCTTTCGGACTCCCTTACCGTCTTTGGACTAGCTTAATCACAATAGCACTAATCATACTATGAGAAGCTTAACAATAATAAGAAGCAGTAATAACCCTAATTATTCATGATATTGCCACTGTTGTGATTTTGGAGGGCTTCGGAGTTTCTGGGAAGCCTGAAGTGATCGTTCAAGGCCCGCCTTTTGCTGCTGGGTGGTGGCTTACGAGTGGCCGGAGCCCGTGGTGAATTGTCGAGCTTGGCTTTAGGTCGAGTGTGTAATCAAGGGGTGTAGGGTTTAGGGATGTCTAGGGTGTCGGATGTTTAGTGTTGGGTCAATGGTTGTCCGTGGGTAGCGAGGTTATTCCACGTTCAACAAGACATGCCTCGTCTTCCCTTGCGGCACCTGTCTTTTCGAGCAAGTTCCTGCAATGTTTGTCACCAACGGGCTTTAAGAAATCAACATGCAGCTGCCAGCAGGTCCTTCTTGTCACTGCGCAAAACTCGCGAGAGGTCGAACATCGGAGCACGACAAGTGATCCACGGAGTTTCCCTGAATCCCCCAGCTGACCACAGTACCGTATACTGCGTTTTCAGCGTGTCATTCTAATTCTTGCCGGGTTTGTCCTAAGCCCTGGACCCTCACCCGGCAACCCGAAAGGAAAACCTCGAAACCGAGCCAGCTCAGGGCCAAATGGCACACCGCCCGGCTCCTGTCTCCTAGCGCTGCCCCGGCTGTAGCGGCAGCCGCTGCCGAATGTGCTTGCCCTCAGGAGGGCTCTGGGATTTAGGGTTTAGGGTTTAGGTTTTAGGAGTTTAGAGTTTAGGTTTTCGTAAACCATTGTAAAATGTAGAGATGGATTGTCACAGGGCTGTATAGTCTGGGATGCTGGGATTTTTGGTAGGAAGACTAGGCGAGGAAGCTCTAAAGATACTGCGCCACGGCACCCTGGTCCACCTCAAGCAGGTGGAAACACAATAAATTTTACTATACTCTATCATACTGTGTTATACTGTTTAAAAGATACCATACTATGCTAGATCATGCCGCAGTAGAGCAGCAATCTCAAACAATGTATGCCTGGAGGCTATTAGCAAATTTGGGGTTAAGACCCCGAGTGAGCTCTGCTCAACATCCCAAGCAAGGTTGCTGGCTGGCGCTGTCCATGCCCATCGAGAATGCCGGGCACTCTGTGCATCGCGATAGCCTCGAGGTGTCTGAGCCTCTGCCGTCCTAGAGTCAGTCTCGAAGTTTCGCTGTTTACTTGGGTCTGACGTCATGGAAAGCAAGGCCGGCAACATGATAAAAGCCTGGAAAGCTAGCTAAGAGCATCTTCGATGATTTCGCACATTACGGCCCGAATTTCTGCGCATGTGTGACACCTTGAACTCGTGGCCTCCAAAGCCCTGCTTCATCGCTGCACTGCCAAGCAGCGATGGCGCAAGGTCGCGGTGCGAATACAGTGCCGAAATGCTGCAGTACGGCCCCTGGAAGTATGCCGTTTGGGATTAAGGCTTCAGGTGTTTCGGGCAGGCAGGCTTGTAGGGTTCCGGATTTCAGGACCATCAGTTTGGGGTTTGAGGAGGACTCGCATGCTTATTCTTGTTGCTGTGTACAGAAGGGGTTGCCGTTTCACAGGATTTCGACATCCTATGTCCCCGAGCGTGTCATGTCGAGAAGCGGTACTTGCCGTCGGCGCTGGTATTTGTGTGCGGCTAGTGTTTCCGAACAAAGAGCTTCCTGACTCTCTTCCTATATGGGGCCCGAATAGTTCGCAGGTCAGACTCAACCCCTCAAAGCTTGAAACTCCTAGGAATCCGAAACCTTTCGCACCTAAAACCCTAAACCGCAAGCCTTGAACAAGAAAACGCAAAGCAGAGACGCAGGATCCTCGGGCCCAATGTTGCTGCCCTTTCTCCCTACAAGCTTGCTCGATCCTAGACCCCCAAAAGTAGTTAAAATAATGGCCCAAAACCTATAAAAGGCTATAATTCTACATACTTTTGGGGTCCAGGATAGCTGGAACTGAATCATGAACCTGTGTCCCCAGCGTACCGCATATCTTACCCTCCAAAGCTTGCCAAAAACTTAGAATTTGTGGGAAGGGTGGCTTCCCCCTAAAGGCTCTCTGAGGCTATTCTGTTCTGTTGTACTTTAATATGGCTATGTTTTACTACATAGTTTTATTTTTTGCTATATCATGCTTAGTTGTATTATCATATTATATTCTCTTGGACCTATGTCCAAAACATAGACACACCCCGTGTGTTTGACAATAGCCCAAGGCTCCGCTGCTTCGCCACGGCGTTTGGAGCCTAAGTTTCCTTGGGGAGAGGTTCGGTTTAGGGTGACTTTGGAGAGGTCGCTACAAGGGGTTGAGGAGAGGTGTTTCAGGGTTTAGGATGTCCGGCGTGGGGACTGGTTTGGGGTTTTACCATTTTACTGGGACTATGAGGGGATGGTCTTCAGATCTATACAGCCGCTATCGGCGTGTGCAACATTCACAGTGCAAGGGCTTGGTTGGTGGGTTTCTGGCGTTGGGGATCGTTTCGTTTCAGACTGTAGCAAGGATGTGCCAAAATGGGCACTTTCTTGCAATGTGTCAGGAAATTTCAACATGCATGCTGCCATCGGGGAAGGTGGGTGAATCATGTAGACTCATGATGAATGAATCCCTCCTTCCGGGGATGTAGTGTTAGGATCCCTGTGATACTCCCTGCTCAGCAGTCATCTCTTGCGACAAGGACGCAGACAACTGTACACGACCTTTCCGTCCCTGTTCCCATAGTTGACGACGCCTAGGCTTCGCTACGTGAAACGCAGCTGCTGCTGCGGGACTGACCCTGTAACCCGTGGCCCGTGACACCTCCAAGTGTCCCTGATGCTCCAGAATCGAGAGAGCCCATGCTGATGGTTCCGGGCCAGAGCATATGCGTGTTGCAGACTTTAAGTCGAGGGACTGGATATAACCCCTATTACCCCAATACCATCTGATACCATAGTCGCAAAGTACCATAAGCCCTGCACCCTACTACCCCAGCCTCATCGCACTGCATTGCGCCTGAACCCGCAAACTTAGAGTACTTGGTAGCTCTGTCTGTTTGCTCCTCTCTGTTTGTCGGTCGGTAGGTGGGTTGGTATGTGTAGATACATAATGCATGTAAGGTATGAATGAGTTACTGCCACCAGTCCACTCACACAACAAGATCAAACACAAAGGCGCCACGAGGAGAACCTCTGAGTTCCACCTAACTACTCGCGCCAGAAAGCTCCCCCCCGAGCCCTTCCCATCAAATTCGAATGGAACCATGTGTTTTATGGTAAACTCTACCTAGGAAGTTGTCTACCCCCTTCGTGAGAGCCAAAATGCATCCAAATTGAAACAGCCCGCTGCATCTGCGCAGTGCAGGAGGGCGGCCCGACCCGCTTCTGGCATGGCGGACTCTTAGGCTTGACTCCCTTGGGTTCTGAGATCGGGATTATGGGCTTGAGGAAGAGTCTGTAGGGTTTTGGAATGTTTTGCTGCAAGTTTGGGGGCTGATGTAGGCGGGGAGAGGAACAAGAACAAGAGGCATAATATTGGGGCCTAAATAATTACCTACACTATGTTGGGGGTTTCCTTTTGATACTTGCAGTATAAAGGGCCATGAAACCCTGTTCTGAATGTTAGGCCCCTGTAGGAAGCCCTTGAAGTAGCCCTTATAGACACTTTTGGAGGAACCTTATTCTAATTTTTAAGGCCCTTACATTAAATCCACACTTCATCCGGTTTTCTATTTCTGCAGGCCTCGCATCATCGTTGCCTCACTCTGCAGCGTGGCGGCTGCCTCGTTGGGGAGAGAGGGGGGGGGGGGTTAGGGTTTAGGTAGGGTTTTGGGTTTAGGGTTTAATTCTTAGGATTTAGGGGTTTGGGGTTTAGGGTTTGATTCTTGGGCCCAGGGCTCAAATAAGATTTAGGGGAAGTCTCATGATGAAGGCCTCGACAGTCGTTTAAATCCTGGCAGCAACAGCACATCCTGATAAGGAGTCTCCAGAGCAAACAACCGGTAGATGTGCGAACTCTACAGCGAGCGCAAGTGTCAAGATACAGAGGGACATCGCATTTTTCATTTCAGCGGCAACAGTAGCAAAGGCTCAGTCGTGTTTGGTGGAGCCTCTTGTAGTTTAAGCTTCATTCCCACCAGGGGTTTAGGGTTGAGGTGCTGTGATCGTCGCCCCCATACTTCACCGAATTCGCAGAAAGCATCCGGCATAACATCACGAGTTTTGGGCTTCACTTCGAGCCTCCGAGACTAGCACAAGCACATGACAGCAATGTAAGACACTAGCAGCAGCAGTTGTGAAACTACAACAGCAGCAAGAATAGTGGACATGGAATCATACGAAAAGCAACAAAAAAGTCAAATGACGAATGAAAGCACGAGCAGTTGATTTGAAAATAAGAGCAGTAGCAGCACTTCTTTTGGTACTTGTGAACACAGGCACCTTGATACAACTGCAAACTGAAGGCAAACATGAACCAACATTGCACCTTGATGCTTCGAGCATAGATATACTGCAAAGTCTTCCTCCCCCCAAAAAAAAACACATATCCCAAACTCGAACACTCAAACCCTAAACCTTAGAGTGGGGGGGCTCATTCTTCGCTTGTTGGGTCATTTCATCTCTCATAGGGTTGACTAATGTATTGTTTAGGCTCTGTGAAGAGCCACTCACAATCCTCTCCGTGAGAGCCAAATGTTGGAAGTCATGGAAAATCGAGAAAAGGAACAGAAGCAACAAGAAATCCACCCCGAGGCCAGAGGACGGAGAGGCATTGACTGTAGCACAGCAGCAGCAAACTGAGCCCTGTCGCGAACCATCACAAGCTCTACTGGTGCCCCTCGAACCCCTCAACCCAATCATAGACAGCAGCCTGAAGCATCTTGCAGCCCAGAACCAGGACTTATAAACCTTGCAATCAACCTCTGCGCCCAAAAGATTCAGACAGCAACCCAGGTGGCTGGTCTACGAAAACTCGAAGTCTGGAGCTCAAGATGCTAATGCCACTTCTATAGGGGTCTGAAAGTGTCGAGGGCTTAGGGGTTAGGGTTCTATACCATATAGTTAGTATATAGTATATAGTGCCATCAGACCTTGCCCTTATTATGCAGGCACCGAGAAAAGTTTTTTGAAAGTCCGAATCTGCTTTGATGGATCGTAGGGTTTGCAGGGCCCGGGTAGGTTTAGCTGAGCTATCTTTGTTTCCGTTCCTTAAAGGAGTATCTAAGGGGAGTCCTCGTTATCGAGCTCCCGGGCTGGAAGAATCCCGTTTATTACCATAGGGGCTTTAATGATTGCCAATGCAAGTTTGAGGGTTCCTTGCTGTATGTATAGTATAATGGGCCCCAAAACCCTTTCTAATTGTTACGGCCCTTATATAAGTTGTCTGGCTTCAGGGTTTACGGTTGCAGTAACTGTGGTTACAGCTACCTGCTACCCAGTTACAGTACATAAACCCCACCTGAAAGCTACCATGTGGAACCCTCTACCAGCCAATTGCAACCCACAAGCCACTTCGTGCTCTATGAGCGCTAGGATCTCCGAAAAAGGGTGTAGGGCACAACGTACAACATGAATCTTAGGACATCCTTTGAACGCGCGTCCCTCCAGCAGAAGTTTGGCACAGCCCCTGAAGGCTTATCGTATCTTTAAAGGATCAAAAACCCTTGCGGAGCCCTATGAACTTCTCATCGACCCCATGGCTTGGTGTACTGAGGTCGTTTCTCCTGGCGAGCAAAGCTTTCGACCAGGCAGAGCGAGCAGATTAGCGGTAGGGGCTTATAGGATTCTGGACCCTAACACGGCTGCTTTAGTCCAGGGCTTACCCCTAAACCCTAAACCCTAAACCAAAAGGTGCTCAAAAAAAAAACCCTAAACCCTAAACCCTAAACCGTACTATCAGTGCGGGCAGTTTCCAGGGGTTTTTCGAGGCCTCGGTTTCAGGATTTACAGTCCCTTGGTTTGCTGCCAGGTTTTGCTCGGTGCTTGTGGGCTCCTGGGGAGTGTTGACGTATAGTGCTGGTCAGCCTGGCTAGAAAAAGGGGGCCTTGGTAATCAGAATAGGGTTTTGGGGCTCATTCTACTATAAGTATGACAAGGAACCCCCAAAATAGTATTGGTGATAATACAGAACCCTATAGACAAAAATCGTATTATTGTATGATGGGAGTCAGTTCGATAGAAGGCCCTACTCTGTCGAGCCGAAGCTCATTCAGGCCTGGTAATTTCCTCGTGAGCCGCTCACGACCACAACCCTAAACCCTGATCCCCTAAGCCGTTAAACCCCAATCCATGCCCCTAAGAATCCACTCCCGGTCAATGTGTGGCGCTTGCAGGTCAGTCCGGAAGTGAAGCAAGGCCGATGGAAAGAGCTGTCTCTGCCAGTGGAATATAGGGGCCTTAATCATCAGAATCGGGGTTGGGCGGGAGGGGGGAGGGGCGGGGGGTATAGTTGTACGGGAACAGGACTGCTAACTGTGTAGGCTGGCACTGACGTGCGTGAGTGTAGGACATGCGTGTCACTTGCATCAGTCGTCGCAGGAGTCTGCATTCGGGAGCGCTGTTCATCAGTCCTACGGCTGATGGTAGAAATCCTGCATCACCCATAATAAGGAATATACCATAATTCCCATAGGTTAGGGTCCTTAAGGTAATGCAGGATTTATACCATCAACAGTAGCACTCTAAGCTCGCAAATCTAAGCGTAGTTCGGCGCCGGCTTTGCTCTGGGAACAGCCGTGGCCAAGCGAAACGAGGTGCTTAAAACGAGGATCTCCTGCTGGCAAGAAAAGATATAATTAATCGAGTGTTGCACTATAAGATAGTCTACTGTGCGATAAAAGAGTGATATGACATACTGCAATATGTACGTGTTTCTACATATACATATCTAAATATATACACACATATTATGTGTATACATATGTACACCATAGAAAATAAATACAAATAGACAATGAAGTAATATATGTATATATACATGTATATATACTACAGCATACACAATATGGAGGTGTGGCAGCTGTTGGTTGTGGGGTGGCGGCCGTCGTGGCTTCCTGCGACCTGCGCTTAGAGAGTCGATCCAAGGAATCCCTATAATGTAGGGGCCTTAATAATTACCTGTACTATACGTTTCTTTTTGTTTTTGTTCAGGGGAGGCCCTTATTATAATTCTAGTATAATGGGCCCCCAAACCCGATTGTAATCAGAAAGGCACCGAAAGCAAGGTGATTTTTTGAGGGTGCTGTGAAGGTGCTGCTAGGGTTCGGAGTTATGTTAGAGGAATGGATAAAAACAGATTTGGAAATTGTGTTATGTATGTCTTTTGTTCAGTTTCAAAGTTTCTTAAACCTACCCCCAATTGCGATTACTTGCGCCTGTAAGCCCCAGATACAGACAAAGTTTCACAGACAAAATGTCCCCGCCATTCACGCCCATTAGAGGCCTAGATCCCAGTGTTCCAAGGCCACGACGCTTCTGCTTAACCCGCTGGATGTGGTGAAATCACAAGTCCAGGCCCTGCATACCCCAAAAAGGTCAATTTTGTCATCATTTGGAGGATTGAAGGGTCCGAAAGGCAAGAGCAGGGATGGTGGCTTATGACATGCTTATGACCCAGATTGTAATACGTGTCTACAACTACAACCACAATACTCTTAATGGTAGTCTGGGCTCTTATCGTGGTGGTCTCGAGTCGACGATTCACTTTCAAGGAGGGCTGGTTTCGTTTATTCCGTGGCTCGCGGCCCCGCACTCAGCAAGAAACAAGGAAGGAACGCACTAACGAAGGAACGTGAGCGTAATATAGGTGTCGGGATTCCTCATTCGAAGTGTAGCATAATCATAAACATACTCCCACTTCTATGCTGTCAGATATATTCAACCAGTTCGCGTGCAGGCTTCAGCCAGTCCGCAGGCAATCGCCTATTAGGGTGTCTTCGTAGGGCGGCTAAATGCCGTGGAGTTCTGAATGCTTTTGTGCAATTTGACTTTTATAACATGGATCGTAGGATCCAAACATGGGTCTTCAACATCGGCATGCTTATTCTGAAGATCCTTGGCCCTAAATCCACTTGAACCTGAAGCTCAGAAGCTCTCTTTGGGCAGGCCGCCTCGTGCAAGGCGGGCCGATTCGGGGTTCCTGTGAAGGGGAGTCCTTGGGTACTGCCCCCACTCAGTAACAGTTGGATAAGGTTCATAATATAGATATATTAGGACCTTTATAGTAGCCCTATTATAGACTGTTACTGTATGGGGGCAGTACCCAAGGGAGTCCATACATGTGGTTGCACCAAAACTACTACCTGGAAGCTTGTTCAAGGCCATTCTGAAACACATCGAAACCTGCAAACTGCAAAGCTCTCGCGCGTGGAAGGTGCGTGAAGGCGCGGCGGAGGGTTCTTAAGCTGTATGGCTTCACTCAAGATCACTTGTGCAGCGGGAT
This sequence comes from Symbiodinium sp. CCMP2592, assembly GCA_905221615.1. Taxonomy (NCBI): domain Eukaryota; class Dinophyceae; order Suessiales; family Symbiodiniaceae; genus Symbiodinium; species Symbiodinium sp. CCMP2592. The sequence continues at coordinate 1,019,685 of CAJNDT010001302.1, forward strand.
GCCCCACTACAAAGGCCTTTTGAAAGCTGTATGGCCTGGTATAGAAGCCCCTGTACAGCTTGCCATTTTATACAAAGTGCTAGAGAAAAAAGTTCAGGACTCCTTGGAATTTCGGGTGAGTGTATCACTTGGTATCAACAAGCACCCACTTCATGTGGGGCTGGCGGTAAGACCTGTTGTGGAACAAAGTCATGTGTGGAGCGATTTGTTGAGCTTAGCTCGACAATGCAAGAAAGCAAAGCTGATGTGTTTCAGTGTCCGAGTTGGATCATGTTTGTCTCGTTCCAGTTTGTTCAAGCTTTAGCCCGCAACCCTAAACAGTGTAAGATCTCCTGGGTATACATTCGACAAACCTTTACCAGGGAGCAAGACGTGGGCTTGAAAAGCAGCAGGAACAGCTTTAGGCTCTAAAACCCAACACCCTGAACTAAACCCCTTAAACCCTAAACCCCCAAACCCTAAATCCTGAACGAAACCCAGCAGGAAAAGGTTTCCCTGCTCGACTACTTCGGCGGACAGCATCTCGGCAAAGCTCTCCGAATCAAGGGGTTTAAGGTTTACATGTCAGGGTATTAAGCTTTCAGGGTTGTCCGGGGCTTTGGCTCGCTTGCTCGCCTTCTCGCTTGATCGCTTGCTCCCTTGAGTTGCTTTGCCGTGTTTTGTACTGCTTTGCCTTGCTTGGATGGCTGGCTGCCTGCCTGCCGGCTTGTTTACCCACACAGGCACCTTTACGTCTGCATATTCAGATGATACTGGCAAGAACAGCGCACGGCAAATGTGATTATGATGCTAGTCCCAGTTATCTTAGCAGCAGCAAGAATCGCAATACTAGCAGTAATGAGAACGATACTGACAATGATGAAGAGAATCAGTGATGTAGATAGTGCACTTCTAAGGAAAATGATGATGATGACGATGAGACGATGACGATGATGATGATGATGATATACGCCTGAAGGAGAGCCCAGTAATCTGCGTGAGGTCGCTTCGGCAGCTCTTTTTTCGGGGGCTCGGTCCGAGGTGGGACGGGGGCCAGTAGGGTCTGAGGGATTCTTCGTGGTTATGTGGTTGTTGTTGTTGTTCGGGGTTTGTGGCCGGGGGCGTTCAGACTTGGGGATTTCAGGTTTTGTGGTTGGGGTCTTGATGCTTGATCTTGGGTGTCTCGGGATGGCGAGACTTCGCCATGGGCGGGGCTGTCTAATTTGCGGTGTTCCTCAGATTTTTCAGGCCGAACCTCTCTCCCCCCCAACAAGGACAGTGAAAATGAAATCAATATGTATGTATGTGCATATACATATATATATATATATATATATATATATACATATGTATATACATCTGTGTATATATATGTATATATATATGTGTGTGTGTGTGTGTGCACGCACATACATGTGTTCGTGCATAGATTCTTTAAGTACGTACATACATATATTACCACCCTGCTGTGCGCTGTTGAATACCCCGAACCCTACAGGCTGGGCCCAACATTGGGATTCCAAAACGTGACAACAGTAACACTATCCTAGGTGGACCTTTGGGACATTTGATTGACGTATCCCTAGTTGAGCCAAGGTTTTATTCACGAATAGTGTTCAACGGCTTGACACGGCCAGCCTAGTATCCTCTTGTAGTCTCTAAGTACCTAGACTACAACACTGCCCAACGCTCTATCCACATCGTTTTAGATCAAATAAGCTATGAAGCCCTTTCCAAACCAGGGACGTACAGCTTCAGGTTAATTTTGGCAGCTGCGCACGGCTGCTCGGACTGCTTCACATATGAGGCGGGGGAGCAAGCTTGGTGGTTGGCTTATTCCGGGTTTATATACAGGGACTTAATTAGAACGGTTGACAGCCTTAGTAATGAGAACCATGTTTTCATGATGATATAGAATATTCAGCTACAGGGCCTACAGGGGGGTTGTTTTGACAACAACAGTCTGCTTACATCCCATGCAGGCCTGGTTACGAAAGAGCTCATTTGCGTTTGTTTGGGCCTTTCCAATCAGGGTTAGGGTATTGTATAGGGAAGGACTGCCGGTTTGGGGTGTGAGGCAGGAGCTGCGTTTGGCTCTTCAGGGCCTTATTCGGGCACTTCTGACACTCTAGTGTTCTTTTCTCGATGACTTGAGCAAGATTCCTATGCAGAGCATGTCGTGGTCCCATTATCTTCTGATAATATCTCTGGTGACTGACCACAATGAAAACCCTCATACGCCGAACCGTACTTTCGATCTCTCCTGGCTGCCATTGGTGATCCGGCCCTGCATTGCCAGGCTACGATGCACTTCGGCAAGAGCACGCAATGAGCTACTGCGGCCAAGGAGCCTTTTCAAAATCGTAGCCCCCTTCAAGGTTTAGGGCCCAGTACTCGTAGGAGTTCGTGAACTCAAGTGATGTTGCAGAGTTCGGGATGGCGGAACAAGTTTTCGGTTGCAACGCGCCAGCCTTTCGCCTGGCATCCCGGACTGCTCAGAATCAGAATCCTTCTTTTGATGATATAAATCCTGCATTACCCATAATAAGGAATATACCATAATTCCCATAGTTTAGGGTAAATCATCAATCCTTCGAGCTTTAGTTGCCGTTGAAGTTGCGAAGGTGGAGGAATGATTTGGAGGAGCCTGGCCGTGAAAGCCATCCAAATAATGTAGGGGCCGTAACAATTACCTATACATTTTTGGGGTTCCTTAGGAATTATAATTATTGTATAATCGACCCATTAATTAAGGCCCCGATATTACGGCTGCTGGATGGCCACACCGAACTAGAAGTTTAACTGCTTGAAGCCCATCCATCACGTCCCAAATCTTGTACTGCGTTTGAACTGTAGATAGAGTCTAGGGCTATGGCGTACCATGTTTGTTTTTGGATTAAGGTTGAAAGGCTTTGGATTCCGGAAGCAGCAGGAGATCATGATGACGACCGTGCACAGCTACTTCGGTCGCTGGCCCAGGGGTTCTCATCTTGCAGTGCAGAGACCGGACCGGTAATAGATATGATATGAACCTAAAGAGGCTGAAAGAACCCTTGAGCCCTAGTGCTTTGAAGCCCGTTCTCCTGAACCCTTAAGCCCTTAGACCCTGAAGCTTTGAATCCTTAGGGCTTGGGGGTTGCAAAGGCTCAGGTCTGGACTCTGAGACTCTGCGCTCTCAATCCCTGATACCCTAACCCTGAAACCCCTAAGAGCCAAGAGCCTGAAACCCAAACCTGCACCCCAAAACTGTGTGCTTCGGGTTTCCGGATCTGATGTTGTTTTAGGCACGGAGGCATGAACAACTCGACTTGCGCGTACAGTTGCCATCACATTTCATGCGGGTGTTTGAATGTCCGAGGCGATCTTTTGGCGCACCTGATCACGGAATGAATGCAGCAATGAACATACGCCTGCTACTGAGAGTGCTTGCAAGTTTGACAGACTTGTTATGGCACAGCAGTGAGGAGCACAGACAGAGACACACACACACACACACAGAGAGCGAGACAGACACATAACACTGACTCACTCACGCAAAGAGTCTAGGGTGATGAGAATATTCAGTATTGGGGTAAAAGGGTATGTACGATATTTGTCTTCGTCAGGGCCAGGTAATGCGGAGCTTTCACGTCGGCCCTCAGGTGTTTGAAGTGCAGTGGTGTTTCTGTTATCTGAAGATGGCCGAAAGCGGGGCACAGGGGGGGCATGAAAAAGTCCCCAAGTACCGGGATCCCTTACATCGAGCACTCCGAATAGGGTACCCCTAGTTCCTAAACCACCAAAGCTCGCTCAACTTCAAGCTATCCAAGTTTGCTGCAACTCTGCGTGGGCCTAGATTAGTTTATAACTGACTGGTTTTAGAGGCTCCCAAATCCTCGCTGCGAAAATATCTGTTTGCAAAATGGTTTTAAATTGTGGGATTTCTGAAATCATGGGTTAGGTTTTAGATCCCAAGCAAGCAATACACGCCCCGAAGCCAAAGTCGTACGCCCGGACCCGATATTAAAAACCATGCCGTCCTGACAAACGCGAAGAGCCTAAACCCCCTAAAGTGCCTAAACCCTGAGACCCTAAACCCTGACTTTCCTGAACCCTCAAAACCTTCGAGCCCAAAGCCCGAAACTCTTACTCTAAAGCCCAAAGCCCGAAGCTCTTACTCTAAAGCCCTAGTCTTCGGTCCACAAATCATAGTTCTTGCCGCCCAGAGGTGCGAACTCGGAGACTACTGCCAGATGAAGGAACTTCTTGAGCACGGCCTGAGAATCAAGGAGCAACACTACGGGCCGGAGCACCTGGAAGTAGCAATGGCACTCCACCATCTGAGCCTAGGGCTTGCGAGGCTCGGCGACCACTGGAAGCAGCAGGAGTTTCTGGAGAAGGCATTGCAGATTTGTAGAGAAACCGTGAAACCAGATGATCCACGTCTGGCGCTGGTCGCAAAGAGCCTGGCGAAGGTTCAGGCAGGGCAATCTGATTCAAGTTTCTTGATCTCTTACAAGTCAGCTGTCCGAAGACTGTGTTCCAAGTCGTTTGTTTCCTTTCCCTGCCTCAGCCAAGCCCTAAACCACCGAGTCCTCATTCAATCAGTCTTTGCGCTAGCGATGTAGTAAGGAACATTCTACTTTACAATGGCTAGGAACTGTAGGGCGGTACTCGTGCTGGTGCTTCCGATACATTAAGATTGGAGTTCAGGGGTGAGGATGTTAATTTTGATGTCCGTCAGTGCCACGCCCTGTCAAAATGAGGTCACCCGTGGATGTGCCGGAGTGGATGTTGATCGAAAAACGAGTTATCCTGGGGCTTGGATTTCCAAGGGGGCTCTGCAGTAAAGCAGGATTTTTGACGGAAGGTGGCTGAAGCTCATCCTGACCATCCTCAAGGCTGCATGCCTCAACTTTGAACCTTCAACTTCGAAAGCCCATAATTCGAACAACACACCGACTGCCCCTGAACCCTAACCTCCCCCCCCTCCATGTCGCCAGGCCGACGTGCTGCGGGAAGTGCACTGAGATTGTGGGCAGCTTTTCGAAAGCAGGGTTGACATACTACTAGTATTGCGGCCTCAACAAGTACCAACACTTGGTTTTTTTTTTTTTTGAGGGGGGTGGGTGGTTCTTTATTGTGATTATAGTATAATTTACCCCAAACCCTGTTTGATTTATCAAGGCCCCTATACAAGGTTCCTGAGTAGTACCCTTTTGCCCAGTTTGGTTTAGGGTTCCCTTCATGAAACCGAAGGTACGCCTACTATAAAGGGGCTACCCAGGAACTTGTCAATAAGTATGTGTTATGATTTTGGGGTCCTTGAACAGCTCTTGGGCTGCGGGAGATCTCTGGGATCAGGGCTGATGGGGTTTGGAGCTTTAAGGTTCAACTTTGGGGGTCGTCGGGAGTCCGGCCTAGCTTCTTGTTCCGGGGCTTAACTTTAAGTTACTAGAATACGAATAAGGAAGCTATATTATTGAATATAGATCACTATTATGGTAGCTTGAATTACAGAACAGAGTTCCTTAGCAAGAACCCAGCGGCTGGCTGCTCGGATGAAGGAGCTTCACTCTGCAAAAATGCTGGATTCATGGATGGGAAAATGGGGCGAAATGCATTCCTGTTGAGGTTTACGGATTTAGGCATCCGTGTCTGTTGTGGTTTACGGATTTGGGCATCCGTGTCTGTTGTGGTATGCGGATTTGGGCATCCGTGTGGTCAGAGCTTTGGTGCTTTAGTGTTTTTGGAGCAGCATTCAATCTGGAAGTTAAACCTCTGCAGTTCTTTTGAACGAGCTTCGGGGGTTGTAGTTACTTTGTTGCAGGCTTGTGTTCGAGCAGGGCATGGGTTCAATCTCGATGGCCAAGAAACTATGGGGTCTTCCAGGCATCAGGGTTGAGCAACTAAGTCCAGCCCTTTGATGGCTTTATTTCAGATTCCCCTGAGCCTACAGCCCCAAGCAAGCAAGCAACTAGGACCTTCATCGCTCTTGAGCGACTTCAAGCGGAAACAGCCCAACCCCTGCCGACTCTTTCCAGGATTCCAGAACCTGGGAACGGTAAGCCAAGGTACCCTGATCGCCTCAGAGCCTCAGTGCCGATACTTAAACACCCTTCGGACCGGCACCCGAACCCGAACACTCCGAAGCCTACCGACCCGAAGCCCTAAACCCCAAAGCCCGCAACCCCAAAACCCTAAACCCGAAGCCCCGAACCCCAAACCCCGAAACCCCTAAGACCCTAAAGCCCTAAAGCCCTAACTAAACCCCAAACTCCAAAAAACCCTAAATCCTAAACCCCAAACTCCAAAAAACCCTAAATCCTCAACCCCAAAATCCAAAGAACTCTAAACCCTAAATCCTAAACCCCCTAAACCCTAAGCCCAATCAGCCCGAAGCCGAAGCCCCGAGCCCTTCGCAGTCTCGCCGGACGCGACGACCTTCCCTCCTTCAAACTGCAGAGCTGAGATTGAGGGGGTTGCTCTAAGACGGGATTTATTTAAAAACATCTGTTTTTAATTAAAAACAAAAAGCAAAAGCTGTGTTTGATAAAAAAACAGATAAGGGATGTTAAGGGCCCCTTCGGCTGTTAACAAGTTACTTTTTGGAAAAGGACAGCGTGCCATCCAAGAATAGAATGACCCCCCGAATGACCACCGGGCCGGAGATGGCTTCCGAAGACTCGCCCGATGTAGCTTGTTCAGCGTTGAGCATGACATAAACCATTGCTTAGCCTGATTTGGGAGTTTCCGAAAATTAGGGGTACCTTATTTAGGGGCCCTTATAATAAGGATCCTACTATTTAGGGTACCATATTAGGGTCCCCTATTTTGGGAAACTCCCATGTCGCACCCCGAGGATTCCATCCGAAACCCCGAAGCTAGCACTTGGCCATCTCTCGTCCGAGCAGTTTTTTGAGGGCGTGCGCTGACCTGTGCCAGGAGAGGATCGTTCTGCCAGGGACCAGAATCTATTGCAGGGTCAAGGGTGTAATGTTGAATAACTACCAATCCTATTTTGGGGTTCCTTATCCTTATGATTATGGCTATGGTATCGCAGAACTACACAAAAGCCCTATTCACTATTCCAGCTGTTAAGGCCCTCGTAGTACTGCTACGTGCAACACGTTTGGGGGATGTTGCCGGAACCGTTGGGCAGATGGCATTTGGACCATCGGAGCACCCGGGCAGCGCGAATGCTCTCTCTGGCGACATGTGCCTTTCAAACAGATATTCAGCAGCCGCCACTTTGAATTCGCAGTTTTTTATGCATCGTGCAATCCTGGGCAGCACGAGCGAGGATAAAGCGTCCTCAACTCGTGCTTAAGTACTCATTTCAAGCTGTGGTTGTAAAGTCGATGAGGATTTAGGGTTTAGGGTATCGCGAAGGAGGGAGGCAGTCGACACCAGGAAGCCCAGTGTGCAACTAGCTGACGTTCAGAACTTCTGGATTTTCACCTCAATGCGAAGGTCTCTCGAAGAAAAGGCATGGGATGTTGTGGCTGGGGGATGTGTCCGAGCCTCGAGGTTTCAACTCGGCAATGGCTGTGGCAACAGCAACAACAACAGCAACGCCAACATTGACAGCAACCGCAACGGCAATGGCACGGGCAGCGGCAACGCCGACAGCAACAGCAGCAGAAACACCAGCAGCAACAACGACAAAAACCACGACAAAAGCAACAACGACCACGACAGCAACAACAACAACAGCAGCAACGGCAAGAGCAACGGCAATAGTAACTGCAACAACAACCGACGCCGACCAACGACGAGCGACAAGCGACAACCAACAAGCTTCAAACAACACAGCAGCAACAACAACAACGACGAGACAATGGTAGCAACAGGCTGATCCCCAAGAGCGACCACAATATCGACAACATCTGTAGCAACCGCAATGACGACGATGGCAGCAACAAGGCATTAGGTGTTCACCTTGCGCTTCCATTTTGGGCTTGGGCCCCGGATCCTTTGGGTTCCGAGGTTTGGGGCTTAGGGGCATGAGCGTAGCTGTAGAAGTACAGACTTTAACGGTTTGGGGTTTAGAGTTCCGGGTTTAAAGTTTATGCTGAGATCTGCTCGGATGCTTCCGCTTCGTTGGCTCAGGCAGAACGCGGCCCTTTATTTCATTGATGTCAACAATCCATGATGTCAACTTTACTTACACCCCCAGCCACAACAGATCAATACCAGCAAAGATCAGACGAAAGCCTAGGCTTCCTAAAGCCTACTCCACCTGGTGCAGAGTCGCAGTCATCTCCTTGCAACTGCTTAGGGTTCTCTAATTGGCGCCCGGCGTCGCCTAGCCCTCGCCTCGGTCCCCACAGCTGAAAATCGAGAACTATCGAGGTTTACTTCACAAGCATGGTCTTTTGTCGGATTTCTCATCGGCTTCCGATCAATCTTTTTCAGGGAGAGGGGGCTGAATCACGATGCTGCCCCTCTGTGGTGCCCTCCGCCTTCTGTAGCCTGTGCCCTGCTTCCCTGCAAGCCCGCACGTAGACCCAGAGCTCCTGGCCATAGACCCAATACAGAAGACCAAAAAAAGGTCCCACGTCCCGAAGCCCATGAACCCTCAGTGTAGGGGCCGAATAATTTGGAACACGGTCCCGCTGCAGGTATAGCAGAACAGCCCGAAAGCCCTTTTCTAAGTGTTTCCTAGCTCTTCTTTCCCAATATCGCAAGCCTAAATGGGTGGTTCTAAACCCTAAACACTAAACCCTATACCCTAAACCGTAACGGTCCCTTTCAGGATCCTTTTTTCTCAGGGTGCTCGGCCTAAAAAGAGGGACCCTAATTCTGCGAACTACTTGTATCAGAGGAGGGCCATGCGATTCATGCCAGGGGTCTCCTCTGCACTTCGGACACAGACTTGGCCTAGGATGCCCAGTAGTACCCTTATTCCCTTTTTGTAGTCCTGGGTTCCTTATAAAGGTACCCAATACCAAAAAGGGAGCCCCTTTTTATTCCTAGGTTACTGGGCATCCTAGTTGCGAGCTTAAATTTCAGAGAACTCTTCGAGATGGGTTCCCATTCACTGCAGGGGGCGTTTACAGGAGCGGGTCCGTTGGGAGTCGTAGGTTTACGACCTTAAAGGGAACTCCAGAAAGTTGGAATATAGTTTCAGGGTAGGATACCCTATAATTTACCATAGAAGGGTTAGGATAATCATATTCCAACTTTCTGGCTTTTACCTTAAGGTTTGTGGGTTTGATTTGTGAGGCTTGGAGTTGTAGAGCGACAGCTTGTTGATGAAATTTTCTAGGCGCTACACTATCGCTAAACCCTATTGCCTATTGCAAATCGAATTGAAGAACCGAGGCGATGGGCACGGCTTGCTGCTCTGAAGCCAAGCAGGGGCAGAAGGACAGGGTGAGAACTTTAGAATCCACATCGCTGGGTTACAAACTTGTTAGAGTCTATAGTCCCTAAGACGAAATCCTGAAGCCAAAATCCCAGGGCCGAAAAGCACAACCCGAGTCTTCAGCTCGAGATCTTCACGCTTAAACCGAAAAGCCTTAAAATCTGAACAGCTTACATAATCTAGAGGCCTTAAATTAGAATAGGGTTTCGGGGCCCATGATACTTTGGTTATGAGGCGGAACCCGCCAAAACAGTGTTGGTAATGATTTTAGGCCCCTATATTCCCAAAGAGCCAAAAGGTGCAGGCCCCAGAGGATCGGGTCGCAGGCTGTTAAATCTCAAGGCCCTCAGAAAGCAGGACATCGAACCCTTCGCCTGGATCGGATACGATGGATTGTTGACGGTTGCTGGTCGTGGGTATGATGGGTTTCATGGAGGGTAGGGAGTTAGGGAGTCCAGGTTTGTGCTTCTGTTTAGTCCCAAGGCCCTTTGGGATTTCGGGTGTGGGATTTGCAGCTTTCACCTGAAGCTTCATGTTTGATTGCTGAGACGAGGTCTTCATTTCATGGCTGCATAGCGGGATATCCCCCAAAAAACGTGTTAAAGGTAGATGGTTATGCTGTACAGCGCGACATCAGCCGGCTTGGGCTGGGAAGTCTGTGGGTCCACAAAGCAGACTCAGCGATTCGGAATTTTCTTCCTTTCGGATGTTTGTCCAAAAACCAATCTGCAATACGTCAAACAGGGTTACGGGGTATAAGGGTTAGGGTATAGGGTTTAGGGGTACCATGAATTCGCTTTGATTATATTGGGTTTCGGGAAGAGGCTTTGCATCCCATGTGCCGCCCCGAAGTCGCTGAGAGGCGAGTCGCGAACACGGCAAAAGCAGCAATAGAGCAAGCGGACCCATCCTCGTACACCATTGCCACACTGCCTCACAGTATCGACCCTAAAACTCTTACCAAAAACCCTAAGCCCTTGACCTCGTACACCCTATACCCCATAGTTAAAGCCCATAATAAGCCGTCTAGACCCTCAAGTCAACCTTCATCCCGAAACCCCACTCATCTAGGATGCCCAGTAGTACCCTTATTCCCTTTTTGTAGTCCTAGGTTCCTTATAAAGGTACCCAATACCAAAAAGGGAGCCCCTTCTTATTCTTAGGTTACTGGGTATCCCACTCATTCTGACAGGAGCAGCTTGCTGGGTCCCAGCCGGTTCAAGCCGGGGCTCCCGCCTCCCAGCAAAAGGCGAAAAGCTCCGCGCAGGCCAGGGTTTCGGGGTTTCGGGCAGTTAGGGTTTAGGGTTTAGGGTTTCGAGCTTAGGGTTTCAGGGTTTGGAGCTTAGGGTTTAGGGTTTGGAGCTTAGGGTTTAGGGTTTGGGGTTAGGGCTGTGAAGGTTTAGGGTTTAGGCTTTCGGGCTTCGGCTCTCACTGTTTGGATACTTGTGCAGTTTCCATGTGATCTGGCAGTATCTAGCAAGTGACATTTGCACTTTACCAAAATGCAATTGCGCGATGGGGTCTTCGAGCTGCAGGCGGGCGGACATCGCTATTGTTTTCGCAACAGCACCAACCAAATTCCTAAATAGCAGGATGCATCTCAAAACTAGATCCCTAATTTCGGAAGGTTTCGAAGGGCGAGTTTTGGCGTGTGGTGTTTGGGGCGGGTTTGCAATTCAGGGTATATGCTGTGCAAGGATATGTCCGGGGCTTAAGGTATATGTGTACCCCCCAAAAAGCCTGAACGCCTAAACTGCAGTACAATTTACCGCCCTAAATCCTAAACCCTAAACACTAAACCACCCAAAACCCTAAATCCCAAACCCTAAACCCTGAACCCTCTAAGTCCCAAACCTTAAACCCTAAACCCAAGAAACCTAAATCCAAAATCCTAAACCGAAGCTGCAGGGCTTCGGGCTTGGGTGTAGGGCTGCTGCGTGTGCCTTGAGTACTATAGTCTCCTTGGAGTTTTTGTCTTTCCTGTGCATGTGAAACCCAGGAGGATACATAAAATCCTATGTTCATCATGCTTCTAAGGGGGGGGGGGGTATCGGCTTAAGGCGAGGTCCTCATGGTAAGAGTGGTGTGCTCTTTTCCGTATCCAGCAGTGGCTCCTGAAGTAGAGAACTATAGAACATGTCCACACCTGGGAGTTTCCGAAAACTAGGGCTACCTTATTTGGGGTCCTTACAATAAGGATCCTACTATTTCGGGTACTATATAACTATACAACTCTATAGCTATGTATATATATATATATATGTATATATATATATATATATAAATATGTGTATATATATATGTATATATATATATATATATATATATATATTAATTAGGGTCCCGTATTTGCGGAAACCCCCCACCTGCTTCCTTTCTGCAGCCTGGAGCGCCGGCTGCACAAGCAGATGGAGATGGCTACAACTATAAGGCCGAAGGGAGAAGGGGGGGTATTAGGGTTTAAGGGTTTGGGTTTAGGGTTTAGGGTTTAGGGGTTTGGGGGTTTAGGGTTTAGGGTAGGGAAAAACATCCCAAACCTTATAGTCGCTAAACTTATCTAAAAAGTGCGTGGTTTATGGTTTGTACACTTGGAGTTTCAGGAATTCAGTTCAGAGATCATGCTTGCAAGTCGCTGTGATGAGGGTTTGGTGTTCTGTTGGAGACGAGTTGGGCTAAGTCTGGAAGTGTTTGCCTCTAAGAGAGACTCACTGAGTCCATGTTCATGGTGATAATCTAGGGGCCTTCATGATTACCTACACTTTTTTCTGTATTTATTCGAGGGGTTCCTTCTTATGCATATAGTATAATGGGGCCCAAAGCCCTAATCTAATTGTTACGGCCCCTACATTATTCTTCATGCCGACCCTTGAATAGTAAAATCCGTGGATTTCAAAAAGAATCCTCATGTTACGGCTCCTAAAGCAGGGTGGTGCAGCTGAAACTTTGCAGTTCCGGTCAAGGAGTTGAGATTTCATCTGCAAGCCAAAAAGCTTAGCCTCAAGGAGTCCTGAATCAGAAAGAACTTTCGGCTTTCAGGTTTAGGGTTTGGTGTTCCTTACACCCCTACCTCCAAACCCTGAAGCGTGATCGTAGGAGGTTACAACCCTTGCTTCAGCAGACAGGTCTTCCCCGATGGCTCCAGATACGAAGGTCAGTGGAAGGATGGCTTGAAGCATGGGAAGGCCATGATTGGGATTGACACACGAGTTCTCTTCCACTCATAGCAATTAACAAGAAAAGGGCGACCAGTAAGAGTATCCTAAGCCCGAAGCCCTGCAAGTTTCACATATGGGCTTTTCAGAAAACTGGATTCCCGAATATAGAACCATAGGATCCTTACTGCAAGGACATTCGTCGAGGATATGAGCTTCGGGTTTGGTCCGGTGCTCTCGTTTTGGGATTTAGGGCTCCAGGCGTCGGCGTGGTTGGGTTGAGGTGTTTTGGCGATTCTCAAAGGGGAAAAGGAGGGACCCTTGATAGGGACCCCTATAGGTATATAACCTTAATAAAGCCATTATATACCCACTATATAGCCCATTATACGGTAGGGGTCCCCATTAAGGGTCCCTCCTTTTCCCCTTTGAGTTTCGGGTCTCTAGAGCCTGGCTTGGGGGAAAGCAAAGCCGGGAGCCAAAGCTGACAGAGCCAGGGTTTAGGGGTTTAGGGTTTAGAGGTTTAGGGTTTGGGGTTTAAGGGTTTAGGGTTTAGGAGTTTAGAGGTTTAGGGTTTGGGGTTTAGGGTGAAGGAAGCAGGATGACATGTCAGGGCTCAGCCGTGTTCGGCTATTGGCCTCTTTTGATTGCTGCGGTTCCACGAATGAAAACTCAGCGATTCCAGCATCCTCATACTCGGAATGCTTCTGGGCCTTGTAGTTTCGGATGCACGGCCGTAGAAGCTTAGTTTTGGGGATCGTCGGTTTGTGGTCTCAGCTGCCTGTGTGGGGTGCAAGTAGGGTTTAGGGTTCAGGGTCTCTTAAGCAGATTCCTATGTCAGGCTTCGTGGCAGAGGATGATAGGCCTGGGGATCCGAAAGCGGAGCCGGCAGACTGTGCACTTTCCTTGCACAGGGCCGCTTCATCTACCCCGACGGCGACGTCTACGATGGTCGCGTGCTAAGGTTGAGTGTTGAGAATAGACTGGTAAGTATCCATCGAATAGGTTGAATAGGTAGTACGAAGTAAGCCAGGTGCCCACATGTACCCACACATACTGAAACATAAACGGATCCCATAGCTCAGAACCTTCCCTGTGAGAGCTTTACAGGCTGCTGTAGGACGATGGGCTCAGTGTCACGAGTGTTTGCGTCTGTACTGTAGTAGTCGAAGGGCTCTTAGAGCGACGCGCACAACACTCTTACTGTGTTCAAGGGGCAGCGAGTCGTCGAATGCTGAGGATATCGCTGAGGTCATTTGGGGGAACTGTAAGTCGACACCGTCCTGGAACGCTGGGCCACCATTTAGCACGAAGCAGGGCACTCATGTTTGCCCGAAGTAGGCCACAAACCCTTTCGACCAGAAATCTAAGCCCCAAGCCATAGATGCACATCCCTGCACGCCTAGCGAGGTGAATGAACCCCGAAACCAAAACCTTAAACCCTACACCCAAAACCCAAACTCGAAGCAGAGAGCACCTCCTCCTTCGCCCAGGAGAGTGGCAGGATGGCAAAGCACATGGCTGCATGCTCAGCTGTTGGGAGTGGACTACAGGTGGCGTGTGTCCCTGGAATATATCTGGGTGGTTGTCAAAATTAGGGTCCTTTATTGGGTACCCTAAGTAATAGGTGCCGCATTATAATAGGGACCCAAAAAGGGACCATAATTTTGACAACCACCCATCTGACTCTGGGTTTAGGGTTAAGCGCCTCTGCTCATGTCTTTACATGTTTCACTCTTCAGGATCTTTCACCTCCATGAAAACGTTGTCGCGGTTCTAGCTTGGGCGAGTGCGTGTGCCAGAAGCTTTGTCTCAAGCCTGCACCAGGTTGCGCAACCTAGTGCTTCCCTACAGTCATGATGGATGAAGGCATTGACTATAAGGCGTTGTATGAGGCAGAGAGGCGCCACAGCGGTGCTTTGCAAATTGCACTACGCAATGGGTGGGGCACCAACTACGGTCCCCCCCAAACTGACGATCCATCTCAGTTGAAGGCTTTCGTTACGAATTCAAAGAACGTGCTCGCAGATGTGGAAAGGAGGCTGGCCTTCATGAAGGCTCAAGAACTTGAGCGTTCGGTCATCTTCTGCTTCTATGAGGATGGGTGGAGTGCTGGTCGGATGTTCGGAACGGCAGTCGTCTATCCGGAACCTGGTGACACGATCCTTCGAGTGAAGGAGCGCATCTGTAGCATCTTGTCTCTTCAGGGGCTCTGGCCAATGCCCGGTTATGACCACGACGTGTCTTGGCGTTCTTCTGGTTGGCTCTTAGGACTTTAACTTTTTGGGTTTCTATATGAACTATAATAAGGTGTGAACTATAATAAGGTGGCTGAAAGTTTAGCTTTTAGGAGGGGTTCAGAAGTCAGCCAAGGTGTGCTTTTGTGTCGCCGGGTGTCCCGAGATGGGCGCGGCTTCGCCGGAGGTGCCGCAGCCACGGGACGATCAGGAAGCCTCGACGTTGCCCCAGCTCTGTGCAGCATACGTGCACCGTTGTTAAAGGGCGAGTGAAGAGCAGCGTTTGGGATGCGACGGGAGTGGCTTGGAGGAACAGCCCCGAGCCCTGTACAGTCGCAGGAGCATCATGCAGAATGCGATTTTGAGAGCTTTCGAGGAGTAGGGTGCCGTCTTAAGTCAGCTGTGCTTGGGGTGAGGATTCTACTGGCTGCGGAGCCCCTACTTCTTGGAAAAGTTCCATTTTAGTGCGCTGGGATTTTCTTTCGAGCAGCGTGGCTCTTCAACCCTATGTTGTTGTTCAGAGCCTCTGCAAGGAAGTGGTGGGTTGCTCTATAAGGGGCTCCTGTTTAGGGCTTATATCCAAATTCCTTGAGGGTGCGGGTACCCCCAACACAAAGGAACTAGGATGTCAAGAAAGGGATCAAGAATGAACCATCACAGGTCATAGAACAACTCCCATGCCATGGTCAGTGCAGGCTTATGCCGTCTGTACAGTGTATAGCACAAAGCGTCTGTACAGCGCTTGGCACAAAGCCTTTGAACAGGAGTGGCTGAGGTATTTGTCGATAAACATTGCTTGCAGATCTCATGCAATATCTTCGTGTGTACAACAACTGCAAAAAGACAGGAATGGGCATGTTATAGATACTATATATATATATATATATATGTATATATATATATGTATTTACATGGAGATGTCAACAGGATTTTGCCGATACCTACATAGTCGCCACTATGTGCATGCTCAGAAAAAATGCTAAAACAGATTGCCGAAAGCCATCACACCCATACACGCAAAACGCATGCTAATGCCGAGATGTCCATAAGACAGATGAGAAATCTCACTTAGCCCCTAAAACCCCTGATAAACCCTTGAAGCCCCTAGTAAGCCCCTAAAGCCCCTAATATGTAAGAGAGTCGTTCTAGGTTAGGGCTTTGCAAAGCTGGAACAGTTGTTAGAACCACTAGAACACAGGACCGCCCTAGAAACCCTACTAGCGTGTTAACCAAAATAGTAGCCCTTTGTGGAATCCTTTGAAAGAACTTTGGTAAGCCTTAGCCTTATCGTAAATTCCACCAAAGAATCAGGCCAAGAGCAATATCGCAGGAGGCTTTCCGCCAACATCCCTCGATAGATAACATAGCACAGCCTGTGACGTACCATATTCTGCACAGTTGCACTACCTTTGTTCGTGAGCCACCCGAACCCCCCGCCAAAAAAAGCTTTCAACAAGTCGGTATCTAGTTCGGTAGCAGCCTGAGCCCCACTCTGTCCCAATGTGGCCCTCTTTTGCATCATCTCCACCTGACTCAGTTTATGCCTTAAGGGTTTTGAGGTCAGGGTTCAGGGTTTAAGAAGCAGGGGTTCGGGTTAGCACGTATCCTGAAGCATCTGTTTTGAGTATGCAAGCCTTCAAGCAGATGCAGACATCCCAATTTTCGGAAAATGCCAACACTCGGGCCCGACCTTGAAATCCGTACTGGGTCCCCAAACTCACTCAACGCCGCCCACCTGGTTGCCCCAAACCCAGTTGAAATATGCATTCTCACTCTGACCCATGACATCCTACTTGCTCGCAGAGTCTCACTGGTAATATTCCAACCGCACTACATACTCATGCGATGCCTTGAGGTTCCTACGATGAGCTACCATAGGTATACTCAGTATACCCTGGTCTACCCGAAACCCTAGTCTAATCTCTGAGGCCCTTCCTACCGTGCTAGGGTAGTATAGACTCTAGACCTTCACAGGGATTTTTCCAGTTCTGAAAGCGCGGAGCCCAGAAGTTCCGACCCAGGTCATGGGACGTATACCTCCAAGCAGCGGAAGCCTCGGTGCTGGGATGAAAAGGATACTATGATAAGTTATGCACATGTGATGTGACAAACTGAAATAGAATCGAATAGGAAAGAATATAACAGCATACAAATATAATATATATATATATATATATTTTTTTTTTTTTTTTTTTTTTTTGGGGGGGGGGGGGTGGGTTCTGGGTTACAAGTTTCGGGTTGCCACACGGATCAACAAATGGAGCTCGAAGGTTCTTTCAAGACAGGCCTTGAAGCCGCAAGCTTAGGTCCTGAACTCCTGAAGCCCTAAAATAATAATAGTAATAAGAATAATAATAATAATAGTAATAATAATACTAGTAATAATAATAGTAATAATAATAATAGTAATAATAATAGTAATAATAATAATAATAATAGAACTCCTGAAGCCCTTAAACAAGAAGCAAAGCCTGGAGACGCCTGATGACCAGCACAATGGGTTGCGCACTTGGCTATATATCTATGCATACATAGGGTGTCTGTTGATAAGGCACAGCGCCAGCAGCACCCTATCATCGGGGCCTTAATAATTAGAATAAGGTGTTGGGGCCCATTATACTTTAATCATCATAAGGAACCCCCAAAATCCCATTGGCATTTATTTTTCCCCCCTTTATTGCTACATAGCTTGCTCGACTGGCAAGGCCGAATGCGTACCCCCTAAACCTTACAGGGAACTCCAGAAAGTTGGAATATGGTTTCATGTGGCTTTTACCCTAAGGCTCTGGGCCCGAAGGCGTTGACTTAACCCTGATCTGTGAGACCCTGAGCTGCAAAGCCCGAAGACCCCAAACCTTATAGGAAGCTTGAACCCTAAGACCCACTTAGAGCCCACATGATCGAACCCCAAAAGAAGCCGGCGCAAAACCCACAGAAGAGCCGCAAATCAGCCGAGAGGTTAATTCTGTTCTATTCCATTTTACTCGATTTTATGATGGTCATAGTATATCAGTTTCTATTATGGTAACCCATGATGGTATAGTATATACGATTATGGCATATTGCAGGTCGAAGTATGTTGGCGAGTGGCAGAGCGATTTGAAGCACGGCCAAGCCGTCGAGGCGCCTCCGCTGGGTTTTAGGGGCTCCCTCAAGGACTGTGATGATACGGTTTAGGGGTTTAGGGTTTAGGGGTTTAGGGCTTATGTTATAGTATGTTTCTATTATGATATACTATACTGTATACCAAGTTTTAGTAGACCATATCAAAGTACAGTATACCTCAAGGACTAGGAGGATACCGGCTAGCTTAAGGGCCTAGGTTGGACTTACGGTTTCGGGCTTTTCGGGCTTCTTGAAGCGTTCTTGAGAATTTTGGCTTAAGTGCTGTGAGTGAGGGTCTGTCAGCGGTTTAGGGGTTGAACAAGACTCTGGGTTTAGGGGCTCAGGGTTTCTATGCGACGCGAGGATTCCCAAACTTCTTCGGCTTGGGGTTTAGGGGTTAGGGTTTACCTTAAGCGCTAAACCCCCAAACGCAAAGCCAAACCGAAGGAGTGGGATGACACGTCCAAGTACACCGGGACCTACTCCCACGGGCAGAAGCACGGCAAGGGCAGGCTTGCCCTCTTCGGGTTTAAAGTCCAAGGTCCAGGGCCCAAGCCCCTAAACCCTGAACCCTGAATCAACTGTGTACTTGAGGGATTATAGGGTCTGTGGCTCAGGGGTTTTGGGTTCGGGGTTCAGGGCACGGCTCGGGTCCGAGCCCTGGGTTTGAGGTTTAGGGTTCTGGTCCCAAGCCGGAGGGTTTCTTGTGAAGGGTGTCGGATCTTGTGTTCAAGATGGGCATGACGGTTTCGAGATGCGTGCTTTACGACCATATCAATCTTCGTCTGTTTAGCGCTAGTCTTTTGTAGCGACCTTGCTTGCTGCGATCCTGCATGTGCGTGGGAGGGTATCGCTGAAACCACAATCACAATTTCAAAAGCACCCCAACCCTACACCCGGGCCTAACCCGCTTAATTACTACAAGGGAGTCCCCAAACCACGACAGTTCAGGTATACCTGCACAAAGCAAATCACATTATAGGAAGCCCCCTAACTATACTCCTTTATGAAGGGCGCCGCCGTGCATGAGACTAGAATTTCAGCCCCCAGGCGATTCTGTGGGTTCCAGGCCAGAGAGCGCCGAACCACTACTCCACGGCAATTTCCCTTAGCCACCTACGTTCTGTAACGGTTAAAGTCCCTAACACAATCATACATTCCTGAAATGCTAGATTTCACTCACCACTTGCAGAAGACTGTCAGCGGGTTTACGTCTAATAGCACCTCTGACCTGGGCATGGTCCACGTTAGGGGGGCTTTGACATCAACTCGCGATGTCCTTCCAGCGGTTCGTCTAGGCACTTAGTTCAGATGCTCTGCCGCTGTGTCCGCAGATTCGAGTGGCCAGACGGCTCCGTTTATGACGGCGAGTTTCGCAACAACAACGCCGGGAGCCCTCCCGTTCTTCCATAGTCATAGGTCAGAACGATTTTATGAAGTTGCCAAGCCGAGCTAGCCTGCCTCGGAACTCAAGATTTTGCTCGTGTTTGCTTCCATTTAAGTGGCCTAAGGAGATTGTGACATCCAGGCACCCCAAACCCCTCCCAAAGTTGAATCGTTGCAATGGCGGCCCTGGTAGCCCATTGCTGGTGGTCTACCTTCCGGCGCCTTATCTTTGCAACCCCTCGTATCTCCACCAAAGGGAACGCTGTTTCTTCGATGGAAGAGCCCCGATAAGGTCGAAGGCGAGGGCACCTTCACATGGAAGGCGCGGATTCAGTGCTGTCTACGCCGGAAGACACGATCGCTAGAAACGTTCCGCAGCATTCCGTGAGTAGCATAGTACTCTAATGGCTTTGGGATTCTCGGGATAGGGCTTCGATGTTTGAGGTTTGGGGTGCGTGGGGCTTGCTGCCGGCTCGCTTGGCCTTTGCCTTTGGGGGGTTTAGGGCTGGCTACAGCTTGTGGACTGCAGGGCGGAGGCAGGATTGAAGAATCGGATAGTGAGTTCGAAGGTGCTGTGAAGACTGATGTTGGTCAGTATGTTTTCTTCTGAAGATGTCCCAGGGACTACAGCAGTAAGTAGCAAGTTCGTAACAAGGCTTTGACGCCGAAGTCCACCCATGAATGCAGCCTTTCAACTGTCTAGCGCAACCGATGCCTGGCCTTGTTGGTGAAGGGTTTAGGTTTTGAGGTAGCTTCAGTAAGTCGCGGTAGCTATTGCATACCCCAGCATCCCGACCCCTAAGCCCCAAAACCCGAAGACCGTAACACGCCTAAACTTTTAAACGCCCAGAACCCTGGTACTTGTGAAGACACCTCAGAGCTCTAAGAGCCGTCCTACTGTTGATGATAGAAATCCTGCATTACCGTAATGCAGGATTTTTTCCTCAACCGTACTACTTCGACCCCACCACTGCTTTGGCTGGTGGTCCAGCCCCTTCCACAGGACGGCCGACAGTACAAAGGGCAGTGGGTCGACAATCGCGAAAGCCTGAGCATGGTAAAACTGAAGGTGGCCGACATAGGAGTCTTAATACCTAGAATAGGGTTGCTGGGACAATATGAGGATCCTTTCGGGTTGTAATATGAGTAGACTTTGGGTCTGATAGGGCTTGAATAATATGGTTTGGACCGTCGGGTCTAGTATAGCTGGATGGATTGTATAGCTCCTACGGTTTGAACTGCCAAACCAAGTACGACCAGGTATGGTTCTGCATTTTCCGAAACCCAGATGCGGTGTCATAGTGAACAAACCCATAAAATACTTCGGTCTCAATTGTTGCCTTGATGGCTTTAGGTTTATGGGTTGAGGCACTATGCAGGGCCGAGGGTTAAGGGTAGAAGCATTTTGGCATTTCAGGCTTAGGGACTTCGAGGGTTGTGGTTGAGGTTGGGGCTGAGCTGAAACCCCAGGCACTACTTTGACATACCAGCGACACGAGCAGAGCAGCAAGGGACATCGGGGGTTTGGGGGTTTTAGGGTTTAGGGTTTGATTAGGGTTTTAGGGTTTAGGGTTTACGGTAGGAAGCAAGGAATACCATGTCTTGGCG